>CM076258.1:10796833-10896833 GCA_038380765.1 Odontothrips loti
GAGGTTAATTTTAGGAGGTGCTGTTCACACATCATAGCAGCAAAACGAGCCGGGAGGTTAGAAACGGAGGTGGTGTTACGGAATTAATGGAGCTTCCTGTCTCGTATGATTTTTGATTTTAAATAAAAATAATATCAGTGTAGGGCGGATCGTGTTTGATCCGCACTGCTACTGTACAGCGCATGTCGGACCCCCGCGGACAAAAACGTGCACACGCGCGCCCACCAAAAAAAAAACTCTTGCTTTCTTTTTCTGTCTCTTTTCATTTCTTCCTTGTCCCCCGCCTCCGCAAGCCCGGCAGCCTCGCTTCCTCCTGGGGCGTTTCGGTTCAAAGGCCCTCCCTCTTCCTCTCTCTCTCTCTCCCCTTTCTCCCTCCTGCTCGACTTGCTACCCACTCGGTCGCCGTCTGATCCCCCGAGGCAGGGTGCAGACCGAGAAAGAAGAAGAAGAAGAAGAAGTAGTAAGGGATGTATGGGTACGGAGTAGCCCCATAGCGCTGGCGGGAGGGGGCGTCCTAGCCACCTTATCACAAAGCGTCAAACTTACGGCCCTGTATTTACGCACGACTGCACCTCACCTCCGCCTCTCTCTCTCTCTCTCTCTCTCTCTCTCTCTCTCTCTCTCTCTCTCTCTCTCTCTCTCTCTCTCTCTCTCTCTCTCTCTCTCTCTCTCTCTCTCTCTCTCTCTCTCTCTCTCTCTCTCTCTCTCTCTCTCTCTCTCTCTCTCTCTCTCTTTCTCTCGCTGCGTGGGCAACAACCACACCACACCGTGGGCATGGCTAACTTTGAATGAGACAAGTTTGCGGCTTCGCACCTGTGCATGAACCCCCTTGGCACAGCAGAGAGAGGGAGAGAGGGGACGAGAGAGAGAGAGAGAGAGAGAGAGAGAGAGAGAGAGAGAGAGAGAGAGAGAGAGAGAGAGAGAGAGAGAGAGAGAGAGAGAGAGAGACGAAGAGAAGGGGTGCTCTCCCCCTCTCGCACCCTCCGGACTCCCAGAATTAGGCAGGGAAATGTGAGCAAGTCTCAAAGTCCTGGTAGTGCTGCAGCTCGGCTACTCGTGGAGCAGCAGTAGCAGCAGCAGTAGCAGCAGCAGCAGCAGCAGCAGCAGCAGCAGCAGCAGCAGCAGCAGCAGCAGCGGCAGCAGCAGCGGCGGCGCAGCGCGGCGGGAGGGGTGGACGACCTACAAGACGCTGGCGCCGAGACTTTTGCATCCGTCCTGCGCCGGTATTTGAACCCGCGACCGCAGACGGCGAGTAAAAATTGTGGAACAGTGTACGCGGCTGCTGGCTCAGCTCGGCGGTCCGCCCCAGACGCCCGCCATGCGGCGCAATTCCTTTTTATATTTTTACTTTCGTTTGGCCGCAATAGCGGCAGTTACTCGTGCTGTACATTGACGCCGCGCCGCTCGTCCACCACCACCATCAACTACCACGGATCTGTCACCGCACCATGGTCACTGCCCCGCCTACCATGCAGTAACCCCACAAGGAGCGCCTCGTCAACTATCATGAGCACTTGTGTCAGCTACCATGAGCACTGTGTAGCACTCCATGGTCGCCGGGCAACTACCATGAGCACCACCTCTACTACCACGAACACCACCTTAGCACCCATCCACAATGAGCAATAATACTCCCTCTGCCGTGACCGCCATGTCTACCATGAGCACCACCGCTGCCCACTACCATTGCCGCTGCTACCATACCACTAGGATCACCACCACTACCAACCCCTCGCCGCCGCGCCGTCCGAAAAATAGCGCTGTCCGGACAGTGAACTCTGTGAGCTGCTGTGTCTGCCAGGCTGGCGAGGCCCGCCATGCCCAGCTCATCCCAGGAGGGAGGGGGGGGGCTCCCACAGGGGCGGCTGAGGGGAGGGGGGGGGGGGTAGGAGCTCAGCATACGCGGTACAAGGGTTGAGCCAATGTTTGTTGCTGACGGCGGCCAAATTATCAGTGACCCCTGGGAGATGAAGGGTGCCGGGGGGAAGCGAGGGGGTTAATTAAGCTCCGTCTCCCTCCAGCCCTCAGTCTCTCTCTGTCTCTGAATTCCATACCTTTCCCCGCCCACGCGCTGCTTAGCAATCCGGCCGGCGGAAACTTCCGGGAATGTGCCCCGCTCCGCCCTCTTGGTCCTGGGTTCGACTCCCGCCCCCCGCCCACACGACGCAAGAGGAAAACACATTTTCCCTTCTCCACAGGGTTGGACCTTTTTTCGACATTGACTGTACCCCTATGCGCTAGCCCAGCCCAGCCCACCCCTCCCCACCATCAAGCTGCCAACGCCACGAGCTAAAAATGCTCGATGACACCCGGCGCTGGCAGTCAATTAAATTTCGCGCGGCAGCAGTCAAAAAGTGAAAGTGTCGCGAGGAAGCGGGACGGCCGCCTCTCTCCGCTCCGAGACCTTTTATTTTGACGTTTTCTCTGCGAACCAGGAAGCGACGGGGCGCCGCTTCCTCGTCGAGGGCGGTCCCGCAGGATCCCCGCAGGACCCCGCAGGATCCCCGCAGGACCCCGAAGGATCCCCGCAGGACCCTGAAGGATCCCTCGTAGGATCCTCTCCGCCGGGGGGGTGCTGAGGGAAAGCGACGGAAACTGAGAAGAGAGGGAGATAGCGGCTCTACCCAGTGACGCGACATGATGTAAAGTGGAAGAGGGGGCCGGGGAGAGAGAGGGAGAGAGGAAGAAACAGAGAGAGACAGAGACAGACAGACAGACAGACAGACAGACAGACAGACAGACAGACAGGGCAGACAGGGAGGGAGGGATGCGCCTCGCGGGTGAGACGCGCGGGCATACAACAGTGGAGCGCAGCGACGCAGCGACGCGAAAAAAGGAAAGTGAAACAAGGAAGAAGAATATATGAAAGGGAAATAATAAAAGAAAGAAGCTGCTTGACGGGGGAGAAATGGGGGACGGAAAACGAGAGTGCCCCGCCGCCGTGTAGATGGCGCGTCGTGGCGGGGCGCGGCGGGGCGTGGCGGGGCGTGGCGGGGCGTGGCGGGGCGTGGCGGGGCGCGGGTACCGGTCGGGGCTCCCCGCCGGGCCAGGGGGTGGTGGGGGCACCCGCGAGGGGGTCGGTACCAACTTCACTTTCGGTTAGCCCTGAGCCCCCCCCCCCCCCCCCCCCCCTCTCTTCAGATATCGATTGGGGACGCCGGTAGGGGTGGGGGTAGGTCGCAGAGGACGCGCACCCCTCTGAGCGTTCACCCCGCCGAGCATCAGAGGGGGTTGGTTTTGGGGGGGGAGGGCGTCTGGTCCCTGAGTCACCCCCTGGCCCTCATAGGACAAGAAAACAGCGGGATAAGACGGCGGAAGGCGCAGTGGGGCTCCGTGAGGGGTCCGGGGGCTTCGGGAAGACCACCACCTGGGCGAAGGGCCGAGGACAGAAATGCGTCGTACTTCACGGAGGAGCTGTCTGACAGAGATGCAACCCTAACCACGACAGAGTACTGTGAAAAATCACTGTCGCCCACACACAAAAAAAAATGATCGAATTGACTTAACAATATTTTGATCGAGGCGACATTCTGTCGTCAATCATTCCATTTTGTTTAACGGAGAGTGCAGAGGGAGACACCGCGCCACGCAGGAATCCTGCATCGCGAGCCAGGAAGCCCACGCAATGCCGCCTGGTGGGTAGGCAACCCGGCCTCGTGCACGCACTCGTGCCGTGCGGGACTGCCTACCCGACCGTTCGCAGGCGCTCCGGAGCCCGTCGGTCAACCACTATTTTGGCGAAAAGAAAGAAAAGTGTGGACGTTCTCTTTGACGTGAGTCCTTTTCAGTTTTCAGTGATGGAGATTTTCGGGGAAGTATTTCGAGCCGCAGCCTTAGCCGCACCCACCACCGCACATATGAACAAACCGCATTTCTCTGACCCTCCGCCGCCACCACTTCACCGCCTTTGTGCGCGAGCCGGCGCAAAGCGGGTCGAAAATCGAGAGGGCTGTGCCTTGGGCTGTGCTTTGATACCGATACTGCCCACTGCCCCCCGCCGCTCCTTGCTCTCATTTACCGGCGCTAACTCGGTCGGCCGTTGTGCACCACGGCTTTCGCTGTCATTTCCATCTTCTTCTCGCACACTCTTTCGCTCCTTCCTTTTCTTCCTTTTTTTTTTTTATTTGTCTTCGCATCGTTACTGGCGGCAGTCGTCCGTCGCCCCGCACCGAAAATTTGTCGCGTCTGCTTCCCCTCAGAATGCAATTCACGCGTGTGGCGAGGGAGGGAGAGGGGGGAGAGTTTTAGTTTGTTTATTTCACTCAAGGTACAAAAAGACTGAAGAGGGAGGGAGGGGGAGGGACAGAGAGGACCGAACCCGCTCGGGAAAGTATAGAATATAGACTAATATGTTACCGATACTACTGAAATTTCTAGTCGAATAGTGGGAATAGTGAAAAAAAAAAAAATAGTGACTCCACTGGGAAAAAATCGACCAAATTTCTATGACATTGATTACTCGTCGATTTTATTTTATTTTTCGAGCAGTGATGGAAATGTTGCGCCAAACTCGGGTGCACAGCCGACTTACAGAATTAGAGGGATCGCAACGTTGAACATCAAACGACGTCAGTGACAAATACATTTCACTTCACACACAAGTAAACCAAAAAGGGTTGGAGGGGAGGAAGTATTTTATAACCATGGAGATGAGCTGTCTTGCGAATAACTGCCCTTTCTCCTGCCAGTTATTACGAAATTAATGAATTGCAGAGTTGGGTCTTGCAGACAATAAGTACTTTCTTCCCGAGGGGATGGGAGGGGCGGGTCATGTGATCCTCTCTTTGCACAAGTCACACAAAGTGGAGCACATGGCCCTTATGCCACATCCCTAGTGTGTGTGTGTGTGTGTGTGTGTGTGTGCGCGCCAGTTTCCGCTGCGCCCGCAAACATAAAACACCCAATTCTTTTATTTTCTTTATTTCCCCCCTCGCGAGAAAAAAAGAAGCAGTACGGCAGTGTGGGGCTGTGACCAGTAGCCAGCGCGTAAAAGCCGAAAGGACCGTTTGTACAGACAGGTTTATATCTGGACCATCTCTCTTTCTCTCTCTCGCTCTGCTGTCTGTCTCCCTCGCTCTCGCGGCTCGCGCGGGTACGTCAGTGGTCAAGCTTACGGCCGTCACCATTTAGCCCGGCTCGCTGCAAGTTAACTAATTTAGAGTGACAAACAAAATAAAAAAAGGAGGCCTCTTTTCTGCGCCCAGCGCTCTTAAAGCGCCAGACCAAGAATTTGCCGAGATAAATTTTCGAGGAAGTTTGACAGTCCCTTTTTTTTAGGTGAAGCGGGAGACAGGGTGTGGACAAGGTGGTACCACTAGCACTGTTTACATCAACGATTTCTTATTTCCGTGACAAAAGTGAAATGACTCCAATATTGATCTTTGAATTTCTTTTTACGGTGTGAAGAGGGACACCAAGAGAGCAGAGAAGGAGAGATAGACTGTGTATTTAACGGCTGCAGTTAGGCCCACCTGGCGAACCAGGGAAGGGAACTGCCTCAGCCGTTTCCCTTTGCTAATGATGTGGATTTGGAAGTACAGCATCGAACACTCATTGAGATACAATCGATGCAGGGACACGTACGGACGATTCGTTGGCGATTTCCGCAGCAATCGAGTACGCCATTCATTTGGCCATTCATTCGTTCACTGACCCGGACAGTCCTTTTTTCATTTATTCGAAATTATTCGAAAATTCCTTTTTTAAAAAAAATGCATTCGCTCATTCATTTGAAAATTCATTCGAACATCCATCCATTCATTCATTCATATATCCACCCTCTTCCCACCTTCAGGTGAGCCTCCAGCACGTTCAATTAACAGGGCTCGACCTTCTCATCAAAAGCACGTATTACACCGAATTTGCATTACTTTTCCTCTAATTCAGATGTATATGGCGTCCGCGGGCAGCATGAAAGGGAAAGTAATAACGGACGACAGAAAACGCACAGCAACAAAAAAAAAAAAAAAAACACGCACACACACAAACACAGAAAGCCCCGACCGACAACTCCGGAGGGAATAATTTCCCTTTTCCCTACTTTTGCTTCTCTCTCTCTCTCTCTCTCCCTCTCTCTTTTTTACGTAATTCGCAATGCGATGGCGTAGGCATGTGCGGGGGATGGGACGGGACGGGACGCGATGGGTCTGACCTTCCGAAGGGCATGGGGCCCACGGGCAGGGCACGGCGGGGCACGGCAGGGCACGGCAGGCACAGGCTGTGCCGGCGCAGGCGGGGCCCGGCGTAGCGTGATGTTTGCGCCAAAGACTGGGTCAACGTTCTCCGCAGCGAGCAAGGCCGCGGCACCGGGCCTACCCCCCCCCCCCCCCCTCCCTTTTCCTCTTGCCTACCGCCCCTCTCGACGTGCCCCCCTCCCCTTCTCTACGACAAACAACCCGGGTTGCGGGCGGCGCCCCCCGGTAGCAAGAAAAGGTTCCACGGGTCCGTTCCCAAATCACGTAATAACACACGGTAACACGGTTTACAGCGTCATCTTTCGCGACAACGTCAAAAGTACCCCGCTCTCGAGCGCCCCGCTGGGTCTAGGCCGGGACCTAGCCAGGATTAGACTGCCGAAACGATATCGAATCGACATTTCGATTTCGATAAATTCAAAGAAATCGATGTGATCCACCGTCGATTCGATATCGAAATGGTATCGGAAGTCCATTCTCTTTGTCGATTCGACAAATAATCGATTAAAAAAGTCGAGCTTCGACACAATTTCGACACCATCGATATCGATTTGGTACAATCTCGACAGTCTATTCCTGGCTGTGTAGTTCCCGGACGGCCCTCTGACCTGCACACTGAGGCCCGGCCGTGCGCTCAGGAGGCGCAGCGCGCAGCCTGCTATATTTATTCTACTCGTTTCCCAATTCGGTTTTGCTGTCGCTCTGCTGCCGCTCCGCTCTGCGGATGGAGAAAGGTCACGGAAACAGCAGCGGACAAGGCGGTGGGGCCGTCATCCTGGATACGCAGCAGCGCATGCCGGCGTAAGGCCAGTTCAGTTAGGCCGGGTCAGTGATGCCGAGTGCTTAACTCAACATTCCGCCGGGAGGAACGCCACAGTTCCCTTCCACAATAATAGATTACTACACTGGCTTGAGACAGATTGATGAGCAGAAAACCAGTCTGGATTTTGTTCCTTTCTGTACTGTTTTCCTGCGATGTGAAATACCACAGCAAGACCGTTTTTGATCATTGCTACGATCAAAGAGCCCTTTGACTGACCGAAGCCCTTAAAAAAAAAAGATAGAGAAGAAGATGAGATCACATCCTATCTTGTACGCGGCGCCCTGCTGGCAAGGCACTGCGTGTGTGTGTGTGTGTGTGTGTGTACAAGGGCGAAAGAATGACAAGGGCAAATAATGTGTTGGACAGGAGGCGTAAGAGAGGAAAAGTGAAGAAGGTGGGAGGGGAGAGGGGATGGGGGCAGCGGTAGGCGAAGAAGCCGCACGAGAGCAGCGAGGCACACAGAAATAGTAGTGGAGGAGGTTAGGGTGCGACCCGCCTATTGGTGGGCACTGATAGCGAATCATAGCGGACAGCCGACCTGACCACGTGATGCGGTGCCGATGACAGACACACACACACACACACACACACACACACACACAGCACAGGGCGCGACTGGCGCCGCACGCCGGTGCCGCTTGAGGTAGGCGTCACGAACCGACCGGCGTCAGCATATACCGCGTACCCAATATCTATAAGTTCCACTTGACAACAGTCTTGCCAACGAAGAAAAAAGAAGAAAAAAAAAAGGAGGAAGTGTGCACTTAATTCTCAAACAAAATATATTTAACAATCCAAATTTTCTTGATTTTTTTTTGGTTAATAATTTGGTCTCAAAACGGTCATATTCCATATCCCACACTAACTCCAATGCTTTTTTTTTTTTTTTTTTAATTTTAAGGGGTTTGGAATGCCCTTTCAGTTTTTCATCCACTAAAGCCCTTCTGGCCAGCATGTGACTTCCGCGTGCCGCCGTGCCGCCGTGCCGCGCACCTCTGCATACCGGCGCTAATTAACAGGGATCATGATAAGTAATACTACTAGTCGTCGTGTTGCCGAGCGCGAGACTTTTTGTTTGTGACGATAAGAGAGACAGAGAGGGAGAGAGGGAGGGGGGCAGATGCGGGGGAGGAAGGAAGCGAGCGAGAGAGAGAGAGAGAGAGAGAGAGAGAGAGAGAGAGAGAGAGAGAGAGAGAGAGAGAGAGAGAGAGACAGAGAACAGGCAGGGGGGCCAAACGCCCCGTACTAATTACGTATTGCGCGACTACTGAAGGTCACAGGCACTCACGGCCCACGTTAGAAGCTCGGCGGTAACCGTTCATCGCTACGTGTGCGGGAAACCCGAACCGGAATGATAGAGTACTCCGAACAAGCCCAAAACGGAAGTAGGAAGTACAAACGGGGAGGGAACAGAACTCAAGGAAGGTAGTATATATATATATATATATATATATATATATATATATATATACATGAGAAATCGTTTCTTGCTTCAAGAGCGAGTATATATATATATATATATATATATATATTTATATATATATATATTACAAGACGAGAGCAGGGTTCCGACTTCGTGATTTCTCATACTTCCCCTGCGTTCTTCTTCTTCGTTACGACTTTTTCCCCCCTCAAGGTTAGGTCAGGTGAACCTGTCAAACCCTGCGCTACGCTCCTACTCCGCCGTATCCCGTCCCGTCCCACACACGGCACGGATGTGGATTGGATTGCATGACCGAGCGGGCACTGTATGACCCTCTGATGCCAATCCCTCACTGTTACATGTGTGTGTGTGTGTGTGTGTGTGTGTGTGTATGTGTGTGTGTGTGTGTGTCATTCGCCTCTCTTTTTCTCCCTCCCTCGTCTTTTTTTTTCGGGGGGGCTTCCCTCCTAGCGTGTCATTGGTGCCTTGTCCTGGTTGTCCTGGCCACAAGGTAAGTGACCGGCTAATGACTGAAGCCGAGGGCAGGAAGGGGAGGGGGCGGAGGTTATGAAAAAAAATAAAAAAATAGATCGGCCTGGCGGTGCGTCGCGGGCAGTTGGGGCCTATTGGTGCTATGAAACGCTTATTTGACCGCGTACAGTAGTGGGCCAGAACAAACCGTCTGCTGCGCGAGCGAGTGTCTGTGGCGAGTGTGAGAGAGTTTCAATTCAGTGACATGGTATGGCACGGCACAACGCAGGTGCTACACGGAAAGCTCGTGCCAGACCGGCGCTGGGGAGACAAAAGACGACAGAAAAAGGGAGGGAAAAAACCAGATCCCCCGCAACCATCATGTGGCTGATTCTCTGTGGGTTACTACTGTTATATTGTTCAAGAACGTTTCAACTTTTTTAATTATTTTCTTGCACTTTTCGCCACCGCGGGACGCATTCATCATGTGCAGGAAGCGTTTATTCGACGCCACAGTCGGCTCGGCCGATTTCCGGCAGAGCGGCGGCGGCGGCGGCGGCGGTGGCGGCGGCGGCGGCGGCGGCGGCCTTCGATATTTTCGTCTCTCCTTCTCACGGGTGCATGGCAGCTTTTCGCAAACACAGGATATTCCTCAAAAACATTCGGGTGAAAGCGGAAAACAGACCAAAGAAACTGCGACCACAGATCATTGACTTTCATGTGAAAAACAAAACGAAAAATAAAAAGCAACGAAAAACGAGACAGCCGTCAGCCGTGAGCTTACGATTTTTCAAAAATGAATTTTAAATTATCTTAATTGTTAGTACATTTTTTTGTTTTCTTTCTGAGAACTCCTGTTTGGTATTCAGCCTGCGCACAAGCCTGCGCACCGTAAGCCTGAAGACCCGAAAATTGAATGTTTTGCCGTTGTTGCTGGTGGAGCTGCCCATTGATACCTGGGCCAGGCCACCGGCCACGTGCCGCCGCCAGCGATATTTGGGGTCATGGCGCCGCCAAAACACGTCTCATGGCGTCACATCAGTCATGTGAGGCGCCAGGGCGACGGCGCCGGCCGGAAATACCCCGCAGCGTGGCGCCAGGGGCAGCGCCATGGGGCGCCATGGGCTCGGCGGCTCATGAGCGCGCGGTGCTGCCCTCTGCCGGCGGCGCCGGGGAACTGCCGAGTGCGAGGGGTATCTCCGCTCCTAGCGGCCATTACGGAACCGTGACGTCACACAGTTCCCCATCTCCCTCGCACTGCCCCGGCGCGGCGTATCGCCGTCCCTCTCTCTCTCTCTCTCTCTCTAGCGGCCGCCGCGGCGCTACCCCGCTTACCTTGACAGTCGTCCAGGTCCAGGCTGGTGCACTCCATCTTGATGTGGGTGGTGTCGGTGAAGTTGTCCGGCGCGCTACTGCTCACCGCACAGCTCGTCGGTGACGATAATTTTTCTTTAAAAGAAAAATTAAAACAAAAACTCTGGTCGTTATTTAACTCATCGCAAGCAGAATCCATTCACCAGAAACGATCAAAAAAATAAAATAAAATATCTGCGACGGAGGCCTCACCTGCTAGTAAAGGGTTGGCTGCTACAATATTGAACTTGGACCGGTTGGTCCTCATTTCGTGGATGAGGGCCGCCATTCCGGGGTCATGACTACTACTGCTACTTGTGGTGCTGCCACCACCGCTGCTCGGGGTACTGCTACTGCTGCTGCTGCTTGTGCTATTGTTGTTCCCTCTGCTACTACTACTTCTGCTACTGCTGCTTCTGCTGGTGCTGCTGCCGTCCTGACTGACTACGTCGTTGTTGTTCTCCTCCTGGAATCGGAAAAGTAACCGAATCAGTATGAGAAATAATCCGCATCCCCCGAGGGATTTCATATGAACTAACGGGTCATCCAATAAGTCCGTCCACGATATTGCCTCGACTTTGGCCAGTCTGAGCGAACAAATAACGCCTGCTGGGTAGGCAACCCCGACTTGTGGGTGCACGCGTGTCGTGTGGGCTGGCCTACCCTGGCGCTCGCAGGCGCTCGGAGTCACAGCTGTTCATGGCTTCAGGTACTTAGTGGACGATCTCCGTTTTCAAAGAGTATTCCGGTCTCTACCCCGCGCTCGAGCGCGGAATACGCCCGGTATACACCCAC
This sequence comes from Odontothrips loti, assembly GCA_038380765.1. Taxonomy (NCBI): domain Eukaryota; kingdom Metazoa; phylum Arthropoda; class Insecta; order Thysanoptera; family Thripidae; genus Odontothrips; species Odontothrips loti. Next base: position 10,807,893 of record CM076258.1, read on the forward strand.
CTTGAAGCTTGGCTCGGCCGCCTGCCTGATGACCTTCTCCTCAAACTCGGCCATCAGGACGTTGTCCAGCTCGAAGTGGCAGTCGCCGAGCTGCTGGAAGAGGTCGTCCGGGTCGTCCTCGACCACATCCTCCACCAGGCCGGAGAGGTCGGACTGCGTGAGCTCGCCCAGGCCGGACAGCGAGGGTGTCCTGGGCGGCGCGCCCGGCCCCGGGGCTCCGGGAGCCCCCGCCGCGGGTCCTGGCGGGGGCGCGGCCTGCGGGGGCGCGGTCGGGGGCGCGGGGGCGCCCTGTGAGGGGGCGCCCTGCGAGGCTGCGCCCCGTGAGCTTGCAGCGCTGACATTCGGCTGCTGTTGCTGCTGTTGCTGCTGCTGTTGGGTCGTTGGTTGGGGGTTGCCGCTGGTGGGCGGCGTTTGGTCAGTCGTTGGTCCGTTGGTTCCTTGGAGTTGGGGGTTTGAGTCGGCCTTCGTCTGACTCACTGTCGCTGCCTCCTGCGCGCACGGAAAACACACGTTACACTCTGGAACCGGCGACAAAAGGTGAGAGGGAAGGGAAATAACTTCATTGTTTTCCGGTGTGCGCCCTTGTAGGTTTTTCGTGAATAAGTTTAGTTTTTAACGTCAACTTTTGCTACTTTTGTCAATTTTTCATGGACTTTTTAAAGTTTTGGATTTTTCGGGCGATTTTCAGTGTGATTGTTTTTATTTTATTTTCTTTTTAAATTACAATGGTTTTCGGCGTACACCGCCACCTACCAGACACTGTTCGAGTTCGGTGATGCCCCCGGCGTCGTCGCCGTCCGGGCACCACAACAGGTCCTCGTCGATGTACGCCATGCTGCTGGCGGATGGCTCCCCGAACAGCGGCAGAGGCAGCGGCAGTGGCAGCGGCAGCTGCAGCGAACGCCCTGGAGGCGCCGGCCGCAGCAGCGGCTGCTGGGTGTCGGCCAGGGTGTGCGGGTGGGCGCCCCGGGCCAGGGGCGGGGAGGGTGTTGGGGGGGAAGGGGGAGGGGGAGGGCCCTACGCCTGTCCTCGCTGTTACCTCACGCTCGAGGGGGGATCTTTTATCAAAGTCCTGCAACAGGAGAGGCGCCGGCGTCAGCACTGAGATCAGGGATACCCCGTGCGGAGGGCACCGGGGGACTCACCGCTGCCGGCTGGGCTGCCTGCCGGCACGGCGGACTGCCAGCGGTGGATACCCCGCGCAGTCGGGGCCGCTAGGCCGCAGCACGGGGTATCTACCGCTGACCTCGGGTTCCCAAGACACACAACATGCTTGCAACTAGAAAACGATGTAGATGCATACGCTGGTACTTACCGGGATATATCACGGTACTTCTGAAACTTGACCCAACACATGAACAAAGCTTCAGGGGGCCACGGAACTGTAACAGAAAGAAGAAAGCACCCGTTATAACGTCGTTCAGTTTTTGATCACGCAAACAAAACGGGCTGGCGTAGTGATCGTGTGAGAATGTGAAGCCGAGGTCCAGGTCCAGGAGACCGACGTGGTTCATGTGACCAAGACGTTTCGCGCCAATGTAACAGCATGGGGGAGGGTCGGTGCGGCTGCCGGAGCCAGGCCCGTGACGACGACGCCCACCCGCCCCCTGACCCTCCCCCATGGTGCCAACCATAACATTTTCGAAGGTTATGTTCTCCACTGTGTTGCGATCAATGTGTTATGTTTTGTATTGACTGAGTTTATTTTCGTGTTATTTGTCAGAGACACTTGTATTCATTTTTAAAATGTCGAAAGAGGGAGAAGGCAGCAGTGGTAGTAGCGATGAGGCACTGGATCCGACATCCGAAAAGTTCGATGCTTTGAAAGCTCTGTACTCAAGCAAGGTTAAAGTTCCAGTGCCGGCAGCCCCAGCACTGGATAATTTAGCAAAATATGTAACAATGCAGAAGCAAATGCAAGGTTTAATTCCTGTAAGTATGTTTTATAAGTAGAATAATCCCTGTTGTCTTACGAATATTGGATGTTTCTGATTTCTATGCTCGATTAGCTATCGAATCAATATTTTATAAAACCATGAAACTTTTGAATCATGGGTTCAAGCTGGGGCTCAATATAGAAAATCTGTTTTAAGCCTTATAATCTGATACTCTCAGAAGTTAAAAAGAAATCTGTTGTTTGAATCCATTTACAAAATGAGTGTGATGAGAGATCTCATATTTATAATATCTCTCTCATTGCATTTATCTCCATACAGTCAAAACCGCAACAAGGATCGGAAGCAAAGAGAAAACCAGGATCGAAAATGCCAGGTGCTGGAGCGAGCCACAGTGCCGGTACATCAAGTGAAGGACAGTCAGAATACAACCCGAGATTTTTGCCCCATCAACGTAAGTAATAATAATTTGCTGAATGATAGGTCCACTTCTTGAGCCCGTCTCTAATCTGCTATCAGGTTTAGGCTGCAAAGTCTGAGACTGCAACCGGACCTCCTGTGATACGAATGCATCTCGGTTTTGAACATGATCTCCTTTAAGTAGTCAGATATTGGTCCTAAGACAAGGTGGAGTTTTTTGCTGGATGGATATACCCTCCATAAACTAATAGGAGACATGTAGGGGTTCTTTTACTTTTTCACGGCCGATGACACTTTCGAGCCGGTGGACTCTCCCATCCCCATCTCTAGATTCATACTTTGGCGCCTCTGCGCTGCACTCTGCTCCGGCGCAGGGTACTTTGTGAGGCAGCGAGCAGGCGGCATTGGCGGGGCGGTTCCTGCTCGTGGTTCGCGGCGTTGCCGCTGCGATGGCGCCACGGGTCGCGCGGCGGGGGGCAGGATTTGCCCGCGGGCTCTCTCAGAGGGCGCTGCCTGTCTGTGGGCGTCAGCCACCCCCTGTATGTCTGTCCTTGTCTCCGGTGCCGCTTCTCACGGCAGCGGGACGGAGATGGAGTCTGCCGTATCAAGGAGCGCCTCGCTTCCCGCTGCTGGCCGGCCAGCTGAGATTCGCGCCACGCCGCGCCACGCCACGCCACGCCACGCCACGCCACGCCACGCCACGCCACGCCACGCCACGCCACGCCACGCCACGCCACGCCACGCCACGCTCCCCGCTAGGGAAAGTGATTCCGCCGCTGGTCACCGACCGGCCGCCCGTCCAGGAGGGGGGAGTAGGAAGGAGTTAGGTCCTTGCCACCGGCACGGATGCTGATGCCGTTGCCATGGCAACCGGTGTATACATACACGGGGGGAAGGCCCGGCGTAGCCGAGCGGGGGGTGTGCCTGGGGGTGTGGCTGGGCGGTACCAACCTGTTGTGCCTCGCATTACCACCAACCTGAGGACGGCGATGGTATCCATGTATCACTCTCCTTGTCGCACCACCGGCTGCCCGCGCGCGCCTCGAGCCCCGAGTCCCCCGTGGACGCTTGTTGCCGCCGTGCTACCCCCAACACTCCCGCCGGCCGACTGACGCCCCATCTTGATGATGGTGATGATTCGATGATTCCCGCCTCAGGTTCACCGTCCCGGCCGCGCCCGGGCCCCGCTTAGACGTCTGTTGGGCCCTTCCGAGTTCAAACGCGGCCAGATCGCGCGCGGCTCGCGAGTTCGTCTATCCCGGTGCCGCATCCCGGGGCCCCCGCCTAGCCCCGCCGGGGGGGCATCGCCCTCTCTTCGTCACTCCCCCGCGGGCGGGCCGGCGTGCGAGCGAGACGGCGCGAGCGGGCGCGGGCCGCCCCGGACGCGGCCCGAGGGTGAATGACACGGCGGCGGCTGCGTCCGCGAGCGACACACGCGGACGTACGCCGCCGGGGAACTCTGCCGCAAAGCGTCGACAATTTCAACAACAAGAAAAAAATTCGGTTTGCAAACTTTGTTTCGAAATTTAATAAAAAGGAAAAAAATTAAAATTGCCGCAGTTTTGCGGCAGATTTCGAAAACGTCAATTTCATCGCGGCGTATCTACTATAGAGGCGGTGCACGAAATTTTTCATACCGTCAGTGACGACGGACAGCCAGTGTGCCCGGACGGATTGAGCGTCCCCATACGTAATCTGTTCCCATTTATTTCATTACAATTAAATTTATTGCAATTTTATTCCATCACGATTATTCGCGGAAATCGATGGGAAGCGCCGCCCGGCACACGTGTGTGCATGCGTGCACGCGGAATTCGCACACGCCACCGCCGCCTCGCTTCTTTTGTTTTGTAAGCTTTTTCCTCCCACCGTTGTAGAGCAGTAGCGATGATATAACTCGTCCGCGACGCTGCTCTTCTTTCTCACTCGTGTGTGTGTGTGTGTGTGTGTGTGTGTGTCTGTGTTTTGCGGATGCGGTTAGAGAGCAAGACGAAGAGAAGGGGGTATGTGGGGGTGATTGAACTGGTTGCGGTGCTAAGCTATCCTTGGTATTCGTAAAGGGCCGGGGCAGGAGGCGGTTCGGTTCGTATGGAGGTATTTCGCGCCGAAATAAGAGCAAAGCAAAACGTCGACGAGCGGAGACTGCTGCTACTGCCGTGATTAGATATCACCTTCTCTCATCTCTCTCATTCTGTCCCCCCTCCTCTCTCTCACACCTTGGCTCGCGCTGAAGACGTGCGGAGGGAGAGAGAGAGAGAGAGAGAGAGAGAGAGAGAGAGAGAGAGAGAGAGAGAGAGAGAGAGAGAGAGAGAGAGAGAGAGGCTGGGTCAGCAACCCCTAGGCTTGGCCGAACCCAACGCCCTCTCATCTTGCCCGCCTCTCCCCCTCCCTTCCGAACCCTTTCCTCGCTCTATCCTCCTCTCCCTCACCTCTGTTCCGTCTCTCTCTCTCTCTCTCTCTCTCGCAAGGTCGTTTATTTTTATTGCCGGGATTTGCAACGTCAATTTGGAAGGGAGGTGCTTCGTTTGTTGCCAAAAGTACTTATAGTGCGGATCGAAGCCGGCTCAGTGCGCGCCAATCAGCCGAACGCGTTGCCTTGGTTGCGATCGATTTTTCATACCTGGACCGGAAACGGCACGGATCCAGCCTCATCTCCGCCGTTGGAAACACCGGGTAGAGATCGATCTCTCGGAAAGGTCGAAAGCGCCGCCTCCTCGGGGTGGTCGAGAACGACTCCGTATTGATGGGAACGTCGCCGTGTTCCCTTTGGTTCCCCGGCCGATGGAAAGTCGCGATTTAATATCGCCAGAGTAAAAGGTGGTGCTCATTAAACTCTCCGCCGTGGCGGTGGGGCAGGCGGCGCCTTCGACCATTGGCGTTAAACAGCCTCCAGTTCCAGCGGCTGACGGGAAGTGGACAGGTGTTTAAGCAGGCGGTGGCCGGCGGCAGCGTTTCTGAGCCACGGCGTTATGTAAACCTGCCTTGGCAACAGCCTCTAAGTGCATCCAGGCAAGGCGGGAAACGCGAGACGTGTGAGCGAATTAGGGGCGGTGACCGGGAGAGGATGAGGTTGTGGAGGGGATGAGGCACGGGAGAGGATGAGGTACAGAAGAGGATGAGGTGCAGAAGTGGATGAGGTACAGGAGAGGATGAGGTTGAGAAGGGGATGAGTTACAGGAGAGGATGAGGTACAGAAGAGGATGAGGTACAGGAGAGGATGAGGTACTGTTACTGTAGGGGATGAGTGACTGGAGAGGATGAGGTACTGTTACTGTAGAGGATGAGGTACTGGAGATGACGAGGTGCAGGAGAGGATTATGTACTGGAGATGACGAGGTGCAGGAGAGGATGAGGTACTGGAGAGGATGAGGTACTGTTACTGTAGAGGATGAGGTACTGGAGATGATGAGGTGCAGGAGAGGATGAGGTACTGGAGAGGATGAGGTACTGTTACTGTAGAGGATGAGGTACTGGAGATGATGAGGTGCAGGAGAGGATGAGGCACAGGAGATGAAGGGAATGGTGAGGGTGGCCGAGGATGGAGATCAGGGGATAGGATGCCTGACCGGTGCCGATGGGGGAGTGAGGCTGGCACGGCGAAAGAGAGGGGGCAGCAGGAAGAGGAGAGGATGAGGACGGGGAAAGCACGAAGAGGAGAGCGGTGGGAGGGGAGGGGGGCTCGGCCCGCTCGGCCGGGGCGCCGTCCCGTCAGCTGACGGGGGTCGACGACCGGCCACAGCGCGGCACAGCGCGGCACAGCGCGGCACAGCCGCCACGCCGTGAGCCCCGCTCCGCTGCTATGCACGGCTCGGCCGGCTCGCTGTTCAGACCGGCGAACGCGCGCGCGGTTCGAACGCGCGGCAAACGCGCGCCGATTGGCTCGTTGAACGGCCAATGAGAGGCCATGTGCCTGCGGGGGGTATGCCAGTAGCGCGCTGAACACGGCCTGCCTAGGAATATCTGCGCCGCTGACTGTACCACTTGTTGATTCGGGCCGGTGTGTACTTACTGCAGCTACTGTACACAGCGGCGCGCGCGCGGCGTGCGCCTAACCTCCCCCCCATAACCCGGCGCTACTCGTAATATGTATGCTTGTGAGTGTCATTTCATTGAAGCGTAACTAGCTTATGATGTAAATTGGTAAAAATATCTACTTTTGTAAGCTAATGCCGGTTCAGTGGTGCCTCTCGTTACAGTTGTTGCGTTAAGTTATTACGGAGCCCTGCCTGGTCCGGCACGTCGTCGTGGTCCAGCGCTCGCCAGCGCTGCCTGACCGCTGGCCGGCCGGGGTCAACGCCCCAGCAGCGCTCATTCATCCATCCACCCACCCATTCATGCATGCATTCATGCATGCATTCATCCATTCATTCAGAATAACATATGCTTACAAATGTACGTGGGAACCTTTAGGGCCTTTTTAACGGGCTTGAATTTTTCGCAAAAAAAAAAAGTTTTAGATCTTGTTTTCTTGCTCCTTCTCTTTTTGCGGTTTCGATTGAGAGAGAGAGAGAGAGAGAGAGAGAGAGAGAGAGAGAGAGAGAGAGAGAGAGAGAGAGAGAGAGAGAGAGGAGGTGGGCAGGGAGAGGGAGGGGGAGAGAGAGAGAGAGAGAGAGAGAGAGAGAGGGAGGGGGGTGGGCAGGGAGAGGGAGGGGGGCTGGAGAGTTCCTTGACCCCCCGCTAGCGCACCGTGTAGCTAGCACTCTGCCGCTCGCTGCTCCGCTGGCTGCTTTCACTCTCGTGAGGAACTTGGCCGGGGTCGTGTCCTGAGGAGAAGGGAGGGGAAGGAGGGGAGGGAGGAGTGGGGGGGGGGGGGGGGTTGTCCAGAGCGCGCCCGCCTTGTGTGTTGCGCCTTCAACGGGACCGGTTTTGATGGCTTTTCACGCGCGCAGAGCGCGTTGGACAGGGGTCTCCACTACCTGTTGATGCAGATGCAGGCTCCCCGTGGCGCGGTGTGGCGTGGCGTGGCGCGCCGTGGCGGAGTCGTGGAAATCGACGCCCCGCCTGTCGCCTGTTGAGGGCATCGACACTCGCGAGCGCCTGGCGGCCGCCGGGGTAGGCAACCCGAACGCAGCCGTGTGCGGTGGTGCACGATATTGCCTACCCAGCACGGCGCTCCGGTGCTTACGACTTCCTGCTATGCCTACGTTTATAGGGTGGCGCCGCTACTGAATACGGCTGTTGTTACAGTTAGGTTGAGCTCCACTACACACACACACACACACACACACACTCACACCCAGTGAGGAGGGCCCGAGGTGCAGTGGAAGTGTGTGTGTGTGTGAGTGTGTGTGTGTGTGTGTGTGTGTGTGTGTGTGTATGTGTGTGTGCGGCGATACATTATACACGAGCTCAGCAGGACATCGCCCTGGGGCACACGCGCTGCCTGCGAATAGTGCGGCAACAGTGCGCCCAGGAGTCTCCTAGGGATTGATCCAATTTATTTTTATGCATCGATTGAATTGGAATGTTCGGACGGCGAACGGCGATATGGTTTCGTTGACGAGGATCGTAAGGGTGAACTGTTTACAACGACGTTGGTACAAAGAGCGCAGAAAGTTCTGTCATTCGCTTGGAGAAGAAGCGGCCTAGGGTCCCTTTCTTCTGCGAGTGTACTGGAGACTGGCTCCAGCCGGGCTCCAGCCGGGCTCCAGCCGGGCTCCATGCAGCCGCGCTCCAGCCGGGCAGCACGCGGAAGGAAAGGGAAACCCGCGGAAAGTGAAAACTAGCCACGACTAGGCAGGCGGGGAGGATGGGGGGAGGAACGGGGAGTTCGCACGGAGGTTGCTCACCCGGAGGGACCGTCCCCGAGCGACTTGAGACAAAAGTAAACCAGAGGAACGTCTAGGGTGATTTTATTTTCTATGAAAAATGATCTTTAAAGACGCTTGTTCAACACTCTTGAAATCAGTAGTGTTTTTCGGTTTTAATTTTTGAAGCAGCACCCCAAGGCATTTTTTTTTTTGGTATCAAGATCTTGTAACAAGCTGATTTTTCATTTTTCAGATTTTTTAATTGTCCGTTCTTTTTTTTTCAGAGATGATAAGAGCTAAGCCCAAAGCACCGAAGCAGAACCTCCTAACCCGGATGACGACGTGCCAGGCGCCCTTCGCGCGGCTCTGGGAAGCCGTGAGCGCCGAGCCTAGGCGGAGAGTCAGGGTGAGGAACTAAGGAACTTTAAAATCATATATATATATATATATGTGACTTTTCTGAAAAATCACAAAAAAAAAAACTGGCGGCAAGATTAAGAAATTCCATCTCTGATCGTGGTGGTGGTCTGAATCAGAGTGAGTCCCTAAGGGATTTCAGAATAATAGAAAATAGGAATCAGGCTTTCCAAAAAAAAAAAAAAAAAAAAAAAAAGAAGGGAGAGGTCCGATTTTTAGCGTGGCAGGAGAAGGATTGAGGATACTGACGCAGCCAGTTGACGAGCCGAGCACGCTAGCTCTGTCCTTTTCTTTCGCTATTGGATGGAGTGAGAAAGCTGAATTTGAACTCGGTTTTGAGACTGTCTGCGTCATTTCTGGAGTGTAAAATGACGTCCTACGCTCTCGTACGGGTACTATGCGAAAGTCAGGAAGGTCTGAAAAACTTCTCACAGAGACTTTCGATTTTGGCGTAAGGGGCACCATAGGAAATTAAAAAAAAAAAAAAAAAGCCCGATCTTGGGTGAAACTATAAGGTCACTCCGTGACTAAAAAAAATAACAGTCTGTGTCTTATTCTGAAAGTTGCTACAAAAACGCTTCAGCAGCTGCGTTTGTTTCTGTCCCTGCCCGGCGTTCGCTGTCCGACACACTACCACTCCTCTGCTTCTCTTTCTCATTCTCTCTCTCTCCCTTCGTTATATTTCTGTTTCGGCGCGGCGGTGGCGGCGTGGCTGCTGGTAGCGGATAGTTTATTGGCCCCGTGCGGCCGGCGGACCGGCTGGACCTTGGCCGCACAAGGACAAGGACGAAACCGAGAGTGTCCCCCCCCCCCTCTGCCGATGCCAGACTACGCCCATGGCCGTTTGGCCAGGTGAAAACGTCACAGAGCCCGACAGAGGGGCCTCGGAACCGGCCGGCCTACCGGCCCACTCACAGCCACGCAACCCTGCGGGCCCCGGCCACAATTGCGTGTTGTTTGGTTCATCTCTCTCCCCCTCTCTTTCCCCCTCTCTCTCTTTCTCTCGCCCTCTCCCTCTCTTTCTCTCTCTGATCGAAAAGCCGTCGGGTTCGCCTCACGATCCTGTCCTGCATCCCGATGGCCATACAGGATGCGAGGGTTCTTGTAAAAGCGTATTTTTAGGGTTATCGTTATTTTTTTTTTTTTTTTTTTTTATGAGTGAGATTTGGCTCGGTTATAGTCCCTGCATTTGGTTTTTTACGTAGGCTAAACGGGTATGATTTTGAAAATCGCTTGGATATCGTTTTTCAGAACCTTTTCAGGACCTTTCCAGGACTTTCGGACGAGATAAATTTTATTTTTTGGCTGGTGCCGTTGCGATAAGTGCGCGCAGAGGAGAGTCCTTTGCGAACAATGAACGCCGCTACCACCACCACCACTTTCTCTCCTAATTACTCTGACGTTTTTCGGCAAGTGACTTAATGCAAGGTGAGCCGGTGCGGTTGGCGGCGGCACGTGGCGGCACGTGGCGGCGGCGTGGCGGGCGGCAGCAGCGAATGTAGTGGCAAGGTGGCGGCCACATTTCGTCCTTGCTCACGGTCCGCCACGCCACGGCACGCCACACCACGCCACGCCACGCCCCTCGGAGACCGCCGCCATGTACGGCAGTTCCTCGTCCAGAACCACACACACACACACACACACACACACACACACACACACACACACGTCGACACGTCAGTGACGGGGACCCCGCGTGTGCGTGTGCGTGTCGTAGGCGACATGGCACATGACCCGCGCGCATATTCCAAGCGGCAGGCCGAGGTCTCTGCAGTATATTAGATTTTGAACGGCGCGCGACCTCAGAGAGCAAACAGCATTCCAGGTCAGACGTTGTGCGGAAGGCGGCGCGCCGCGTTTTGAAAACCATGGAAAATACTCTTACTTAAATTTTTGTTAATATTAGTAATAATAATTATTGCTCTGAGATTTTTGAGTCCAGCTGCAACAGGATTTCAAAGATGAGTTCTGATATGACAAATGAGAAAGTTAGTGGTAGCCACCCCAACTCGTATCTTTTCGGCACATGTTGTCATGAAAGATAACTTGACCCCGCTTTTTTATTTTTTTTTTTTTTTTTTAATCCTCCGGCATGAATCTCTGTCCAACTCAAATCTTTAATTAGTTTTCAGGACATAGCATATTCAAGTCCCTCATGGCCCCTGGATATTTGGCGACATCAGGACGAATTTTGTCTCCCTGTGTGCATCCCGTTGGCTGGTCTCCTCTCCTTGACCATCACCGCGAGGCCTGCCGGCCGTGTGGGCGGTGGTGCACACGGGACCGGGGCCGGGCCCAGAGCCGGGCCTAGCCGCGGCCTAGCCAGGCGTGTCCAGCACGCTTCCGCCTCCGTACCGCGGAGCCGGGCCGGGCCGGAGCCGGGCCCCAGCGCCTGCCGAATCTGGAGGTTGGAGTGGAGCCCCTAGACCTTGTCCTCAATCCGACGAAGGTCTAGGCTGTGCTGTGCACCGCCGCAGCAGTAGTGTCCGGCCCGGGCCGTGGGCCCCGGAAATTGGCTTTGTGAGATCGTTAGCGTCATGATCGTGTCTACTGTTTTCGGACGAGAGGCTACTCGGGAGGCTACTCGGAGAGGCTACTCGGAGGGGCTACTCGGAGAGGCTGAGAGGCTCTCGGAGAGGCTACTCGTACTCGGAGAGGCTACTCGGAGAGGCTACTCGGAGGGGCTACTCGGAGAGGCTACTCGGAGAGGCTACTCGGAGGGGCTACTCGGAGGGGCTACTCGGAGAGGCTACTCGGAGGGGCTACTCGGAGAGGCTACTCGGAGAGGCTACTCGGAGAGGCTACGCGGAGAGGCTGCTTGGAGGCTAGTTGAGACGGCTGCTGCTGGGTAGGCAACCTCGGCTTTAAACAGACTGTGACTGTATTCGAAACTTTGGGCAAATGTTCCCAGGGTTCGATCCTGAAATTTTAATTTTGATTGATAAATTTGATAGGTGAAGATCGAAACGTCCACTCATGACCTTACTTGTCGCGGCTTAGTTTAGTCTAAGGAAATGCCCTTGGTCTCTCGTATAATTACTTCTTGTTTCTTGGTTTGGTAGCCGAGTGATACGGATTATAGTCGACTGGGTCAAGGAAACGTGTGACATGGCTTGAGGTTTCCCTTTCGCATCCTGCTCCTCGCTGGGCTGGCCTGGGTGTGTGTATCCTTGAAGGTTCTCCCCAAACAGTTTAATGGCCCACACGCGCCGCCCGGTCGTGGCCATCGCGCCGAGATGAGTCAACAGCATAAAACTCTCATACGATTCCCTATTTTTCTGCGCGCCTCTGCGCTTCCCGGCTGATCTCCAGCGCCGCGCGGCGTACCAGAGTGAGATGATACTCCCCGCGTGATACACTGAGCCTCATTAACATGCCGGCTCAAAAAAGAAAAGACCGCCATGGGTCTCTGCTTCCTTGTGGCGAACCGGGATCGCGCGTAAAATCGAATGTAAGTCGTTTGAGAGTGGTGTCGGTCCCAGGCGCCGGGAGGGTAGGCAACGGCGGCACAGCTGTGTGCTGCTGTGCGCACCTTGCCTACCTCCCAGGGGCTCTCCAGTACCACCATTCACGGTCAAAGAAATTCATATGCGGAAATTTTTCGGAGAAATTTTGTTTGATTAGGTTGTTAAAAAAATATTCAGAATAATTAAAAACTTAGATCTAGTCGAGATCTGGCAATGAGTTGCAGCAATGAACTTAAGCCACGAAAGGATAGGCCGCAAATCTGCAATATTTTAAAATATCATCGGAACTGTCCGACATGAGCAGTGTGTTGCGGGTTCAAATACCGACCGCAGGCTCCGTTCTGTTCAGGTGGTGACACGGGACGAACACGGCATCCACGGCCGCCTGGAGGGCTACCTGGTGCTCTTCGACAAGCACTGGAACCTGGCCATGTCAGACGTGTCCGAGGTGTACTACAGGACAGCGCCCCGCCGCGCCAAAGACTTCTTCCACGGTAAGTGCGTTGTCTGAGGCGCCATTTCGACCGCGACACTCTCTCGGCCAATGCCTTGTACCTCATGACGGTCTTCCAACCCTGAATAAATTTTGGTTCGAATCAGGGAGTTACTCCTGTGACCGTTGCCTTGAATAAGGATGCAGCGAGTTTTTGACGTTACTGGACCCTCTCATAGGTTAATGCTGCGCCTGAACCTCCGTAAAATCGACATTTCACTGTAGGATTGAGAAATGAGTGTTTTTTACGGCCCTTTGGCCCTTGTCACTTTATTTGGGCCATGTTGCGTACGCCTTACTTTACTACTTGTCTTGGTCGTGTGCCCTCTGCTGTGTTGCGCATCGTCACCTGCAACAAACGAAAGGTCAAAACACAATTAATGACTCACTCAATAAATTCGTCACAGAAACAAACACAACGCTGAAAGCAGATTTGTCTCGCCAACTGCCGTTCATCCTCTGGTTAGCCCGGCCCTGCGTGTGCCTCGCAAGCCCTCAGCCGTTCACTCGCAGCCCTCAGCCGTTCACTCGCAGCCCTCAGCCGTTCACTCGCAGCCCTCAGCCGTTCACTCGCAGCCCTCAGCCGTTCACTCGCAGCCCTCAGCCGTTCACTCGCAGCCCTCAGCCGTTCACTCGCAGCCCTCAGCCGTTCACTCGCAGCCCTCAGCCGTTCACTCGCAGCCCTCAGCCGTTCACTCGCAGCCCTCAGCCGTTCACTCGCAGCCCTCAGCCGTTCACTCGCAGCCCTCAGCCGTTCACTCGCAAGCCCTCAGCCGTTCACTCGCAGCCCTCAGCCGTTCACTCGCAGCCCTCAGCCGTTCACTCGCAGCCCTCAGCCGTTCACTCGCAGCCCTCAGCCGTTCACTCGCAGCCCTCAGCCGTTCACTCGCAGCCCTCAGCCGTTCACTCGCAGCCCTCAGCCGTTCACTCGCAGCCATCATCTGTCGCTACATAACCCGCTGCATAACAGCGCTGCATCCCGCGATGCAGCAGTTGCGCAACAAAAAAGGAGAGAAAGAAGTAGCGCATCCGTCACTAAGCTGCTGCTGCCGCCGCTGCTGCTGCTGCCGCCGCCGCTGCTGCTGCACCGCTGACTGCCGTTATTGTCACAGTTTAGTTTTTCTCTCAGGCGGTTTATTTCTGCCGGCTCGCGCGCCAAGCAGAGCAGTTTTAACGCCGGAGGCGAAGCTAGAAAAAATATTCCACCTAGAAAACTACCGTTGGAAATTGTTCCATTTCAGGTTATACTCTCTACTTTAAAAAGGGACCTCTACGCGCAGTTTTTTTTTAGTCTGGCTGCGTTCACTTCTTTGTTTTATTTGAAAAGTTTCTGTACAGTTGACGTCTGGCAGTCTTCCTCGCAGAGAGATAGAGAGAGTTGTAGATATCATTTATTGGGGATTTTATTTTAACAAATATTGGCCGGGGAAGGGTGAATTTTGTCACAATTAATTTGCGCTGCACGAAGAGGTTTTAACTTAAAAGAGTGTTGTTGGTAATGCAAGAGGAGGGGCAAGGAGAGAGGGAGAGGGAGAGGGGGAGAGGGGGGGGGGCAGGGGGGGGGGGTAGCAGGACTTGGGCAGGAAGTGTACTGCAGCATTCGCAGAGTAGACGCCGCTAGACCACTCATGCCCTCCACAACAACAACAACAAAAACAACAACTAGAGTTACCTGGCTGGACGCAAACCAAACCACGCAACTGGCCTGCGATTCAAAGGCACCGACAGGGGCTGGCGGCGAGCGCCGAGTCAAGTGGCTTTGGTTTGCTTCCAACTAGACGAACCGGCCTGGCGCTGGCCAGGCGCTTTCACTTGCACTTTTGCAGCAGTCGCTTGCATCGCGTTGCAGTTCGTGCCTCCGTGGGTGGTAACACCGCGTCACCCCCCCCCCCCCCCCCTCGCCTCCCTGCCCTTCCGGTTAGAGCAGCCGCACCGGGACCCGGCTCGGCTCGCCAGTGCGCCGACCTTTTGGACACTAATAATCCATAATGCTGCCTTAATTGCCGCTGATCGTAATGACCCGCGTACAAGAACCTTCGGCACGTTTAACGATATTTTAACGTTCGATTGTCTGTTTGACCGCGTTAATTTTTATACGCAGGAACAGCGGGCAGCGCGCGTAACGGCGTACTATTTCCGGGAATTAGTTTTTAAACATGGTCGGCTGAATTGCCCGTTGGTTTTTGTTTTTTTTAGTTCCTGTTTACATTTATCAAATCCGTCCTTTTCTACACTCTTAATTCTGCAGTCTTGACTGAAGAACATTTCTGTATGCCAAGATTCGGGTAATAATGTTCGGGTCAAGAATTGTACAAAATAAGTGCTTTAGGTTAGTCAATTTTTTCTTCTTTATCTCATACCTGAATCACGATTTGGCGTCACACACACACACCCACACACACACACACACACACGCACACACACACACACGCACACCGCCTTGCTGGGATCTGCCGGAAGCAGAGTGTATTCAGGGACGCTCCTCCTCCTCCAAGGACCGTGCTGTAGGAAGTGAAGCAGGCGGTGCTGCGGTACACCACCGAGCCCGGCCTCTGCAGCGCCACACTGTTTGTCCCGTGAATGACTAAGGCAGAGAGCTGGAAGAGTTTGGACAGAAAATGAGCAGAAAATTATTTTTCTCCGAGTGGGGGGGTTAACTTGTACTTCAGATTTCCTTCAGACACCCAGAAAGAAATTATCTGAGATGATCAGAAGGGTAACCAGAGGTGCCCCGAGCCCGAGGA
This sequence comes from Odontothrips loti, assembly GCA_038380765.1. NCBI lineage: Eukaryota > Metazoa > Arthropoda > Insecta > Thysanoptera > Thripidae > Odontothrips > Odontothrips loti. The sequence continues at coordinate 10,823,079 of CM076258.1, forward strand.
TCAATCAAAAGTGGCAGGGGCGTAAGGAAACTAAAGGGTAATCCCGAGGTAACCCTACCCCGTCCGACTTTCAATAGCAGTTACCCCCTAGCTTTCCTCGTGGGAAATAATGTACCAATTTACTTGCTTGTATTTCGTTCCATCATTATTTTCATAACGAACATATCGGTCTATGTCTCACTCCGGCTCTGCAGACGTCACACTAACGGTGTCTGGCCTTGCCGGGTCCTCTGCCCTCTGCCGGAGCCTTGCCTCCCCCGACATTGCGTGTCCACCTGTGGCATTCATTTGTCGGAAACTGCGAGCCCGGTGCCTGCTATTATATACTTGCGCTGTCGTCTCCCTTGTCGCGGGTCAAAATCCCCCCCCCCCCCCCACTCTCCCCGTTTTTCTTTTTCACGTGAGCGGGGCGGCCTGTCGTTTGAATCAATTTATATGGATGTGCGTCTCGACTGCGGCACTGTAGTGATTAGGGTGGCTATACTGTAGCAGGTGCGTACTGTGTCCGAGCAGCCTTGCCTAGCCTCGCTGCAGCCTTGCACGTTGCACTGTGCCTATACTCGCCTTCCTGGGTGAGTGCCCGACCTTCTATGCCCAGTCAGCTCGCAGCGCGCATGCGCACACGCTGCACCGCGCCGCGCTTTGTCCCCCCCCCCCATCCTTTTTCGCTCGCAATCTTTATAGTGATGCGCGGAAAGATAGACGTTTTCCTATCATCGGGTAGTTTTAAAATTTCGATGGAAAAATTGCAGACGTTTTGGCTGGTCTTGACCAGATCTCGGGTGCGCTGTTCTTACTACTAATTTCTCATATGCCTTGTAGGCGATCCCGGGCGGGTGTCGTGGCTGGCCGACCAGCTCTCCGAGCTCGCCGTCAGCGAACGGCTGCCCGGTGCGGGCCGCGGCCGCGGGCACGCCGCTAGGGCCGCCGTCGTCCGCCCCGGGGCGGCCACCGGGCTGGGGGGCGTCGTCGTGAAACGTGAGCCCCCCGAGGAAGAGGAGGCCGTCGTCGTGGAGAGGGCCGCCGTGGACATGTCCGCCGTGAAGCGCGAGGCCGGCGCCGAGGAGGCCGCCGTCGACCGCCCCGCCGCCACCGCCACCGCCAGCCTCCCGGACCCCGCCGAGCTGCTCCCCCGGCTGCCGGCCAAGGGCCGCGGCAAGAGGGCCAGGGAGGAGCTGGCCGACTGGCCGCCGCTGCCCACGGTGTACTACAGGGCGCACGGGAAGCGCCAGGTGAGAACAGACGGCCAGGAGGCTAGGGAGTCTAGTATGGAAAATTTGGCGTTCGTTTTCAAAATTCCCCGCTCTTTTTTTTTGCAGGAGTGCCTCCGCCACGTTGGCCAGCTTGTTGTGCGCGGGGAGCACGTCGTCTACGTCCAGCTTCTGACGCCGGTGCAGCAGCGGCCGTAGTCGGACGTCGTGTGAATTTCGATTTTCTTTTGTTTCTAATTTTGTATCCATCCTTTTCTAATTTTTTGACTGTATTTTCCTACGCAATTTCTTATAATTTTGCACGCTAGTTTGTAAGTCATTTTCTGTGATCTCCGCTAGACTAAGTACAAATCAAGTGCCTTTGTAAAACGTCGGATATAGTTTTGTTAACTGACATTCCTTTGTTTGATGAAGCCACATCAATAATAAACTGTTAAGACTGCTCTCGTATCTCGGTTTACCTCCTACTTCCGTTCCGGGCTTCCCCGGACTACCCTATTCCGTCCGCCCGCAAACACCAACGATATAATCCGCCACAGTTTGCCGTTAGAAAGCGGCAGATTTCTCGCCTCTCTGTGGCGCCTCTGCGCTCAAGGCCGCCGTGCAGCGAACGAGACAAGAGTGACACTGAAGACCAGATCTTCGGAACGCGTTCAGAAATAGTGGCCGTTTATCGTTTCTGTTGGCGTGGAGGGGGGGGGGGGGCGAGAGGGTCGGGCGCCGCATCGCAGCGCGCAGCGACCAATAGTAAACCTTGAACACGGCAGAGGGGTGACTCCATAATAGCCAACCTTACGCCGCTCCGCTTCGGTTATTTTAAGTTTGCCAACCTGACGGAAGGAAGGCTCCCTTCATTGTCGTTAGGGAAAGGGTTCCGCTCAAAACACACAAAATATAGGAGAAAATAAATAAAAACGAGTTAACGACGCGAGAAACTGCGGATCATTCGGCAAACGTACCGCGGCAATAAAATTAATGCTGACGCTGATTTTCCCAAGTTAATGGCCATAGCCATGGGCGCGCTGATGAGACAGATTTCAAAAACCTTTCTCTCATTCCGCCGACAGATTCGCCGGCGCTGGGCTCTTCGGCAGCACGAGAAACCGCGGTAAAGTCGAAATGACGCAGACGCCCCGGCCGTCCACGGCTTGTCCGCCACACACACACACACACACACACACACGCACGCACGCACACACAGACAGCCTCTGGCCTGCATCCACAATAAACCGAACACGTAAACGGAGGCTAACATCGGACGCAAGGACGAAGACAGTGTTGCTAACGAGCGGGGACACTGTTGTGCGCGCCGCCACCACCACAAAACGAAAACAAGAAACGAAGTAAAAATCCTGCCACTGGGTGGGATTCGAACCCCGGACGTGTCAGGGCAGAAATAAAACGACAGCGCACCAGGCGGGGTCGAACCCGGTGCCGTCCGTCAGGTCAGGACAGAGGGTTGCGCGTCACACTCGGAGCCAAACTTAGAGCGTTCTGGCTGCCGGCTAACTCACGCCCAACGCATCCGCCGGGGCTTGGCGCGGCGTTGGCCACGAGGGATCGGCTTACGGGCTGCTGCATGCCCGGGACCGACAAGGCCGGGGCAGGGCGGCCACCCTGGCGGGGAAATGATGCTCTCTGGGTTAGGTTGGCAGTGCGGCAGCCGTTGCTGGTCGGTAAGCGCCGTAGTTTATACACTGTTTTCCAAGTTCCAATAGTACAGTGGTTATTGGGAAGAAATAGTGATGCACTCCCTATGGGACGTCTTATGGAGAGTGTATCACTATTCCTTCAATAACAATTTGTCTCGCAATTTTAAATCCAGTGTACCCGTCCAGTGGTGGTTACCGAGTCGCGTGAATTGATTAATTAACACTACTGGAACACAGCCGTCCGTTCCACCCTATTTAAAAAATTACAAATTTAATGTGAAAACCAGCATATTTTCATTAAATTTTCTGAGAGGGTAGACGGAATGAAGGTTTGCGCGCCGCCTGACCAAGACGGAGTACTGAAGTCAGGGTCAAAAGGCTGAGGTGGCGTGGCGCGCCGGCTGCACGATTAAGAGAGAGAGAGAGAGAGAGAGAGAGAGAGAGAGAGAGAGAGAGAGAGAGAGAGAGAGAGAGAGAGAGAGAGAGAGAGAGAGAGAGAGAGAGAGAGAGAGAGAGAGAGAGAGAGAGAGAGAGAGAGAGGGAAATCCTCTCGCATTGCCACCTTAGTAGCAAAGGGCGCAAACCTCGCATTCTCACCTCATCCCTGCCTCAACTCGAAGGTTTCCCCGCCCTTGCCTGCAAAAATGAAATGCCGAGTTTTTTTTATTTTTTTTGTTTGAATTTCCCCGCGCGCTGCTGCTGCCGCCTTGAGCCGAAGCAGACGACGCTTAGCAGACGACACCGCCGATTTCGATCATCACGGGGCAACCTTCCCTGCGGCCACGAACGAAAGTTCCCTCTCCAGAGGGTGGGAGAGGGGGGAGTCTGGTCTCTCCCAGTGCCGGTTCCCCTGGAGCGTGACGTCACCGCCCCCTCCCGGCGGCTCAGCGGCCAGCCGGCGGCGTGCAGAGAGAGAGAGACAGAGAGAGGGGGGGGGGGGGGGGCTGCGTACTGCGTTACGTCACGCGGGGCTCGGGAGTGGGTCAATGTTACTGGGCCTGGCGTGGCGGCGCGTGGCGGGGGCCCAGAGGTCACACCGTGGCACACGCCCCGCCCGCCCCGCCCCGCCCCGCGCCAGACGGAGCCTTCCGGTGGAGCAGATGGTCCCTCCCGCCAAAACAACTAGAGGAACCTCGGCAGGCTGAGAGTCCCTAGAGACTCTAGTCTAGAGCAACCTCGGCTGGCTGAGATTCTCTAGAGACTCTAGAGGAACCTCGGCTAGCAGAGACTATCTAGAGACTGTAGTTAGGGGATGCACGTTGACGCACTCTGAGCCCTTCTTTACGATTCGAGACCCGAGTAAACTCAAACTGTTTCAAAACAGCATGTTCAAATCCCTTATCGCATAGAAATTAACCGGCGCATCACACATGACATGCACCCCCCAGAACACGTGAGTCCCATGAGTCATCATAGTTAGAAGCGACACTATTGCCCGTTAATTTTTGGAAAGGTGATCGCTGACAAGACTTTCACGGGATGAGCTGCTACTGTTCCCGCTGCTGCTTTGTTTCTCGGTTCCGATCTCCGCCGATCCGGCCAGCGATTTGCTCCCGACGTTGTCAAAACATGCGGTTTCGAACGAGCACAGTTAACAACAAGCGTCTCGCATCGGAAATAATTGAAGCTAAGAAAGTGCAGACCGTTTTAAATACAGAAGCGGGCTTAAAACAACGAGGAAGAACAGCGCCAATAATAGCCACAACTTGGTAATGCGTCAAAACAAAACATTTCGTCTGGAAGACCGGTGGCTGGGTGAAAGTCATCATTTCTGCGTCACCGGCCGGACCACTATGGACCGTTCCGCTCCTCCGTACTCGCGCGGCCCCCCGCGCCAAACAGCTCACCCCCCCCCCCCCCCCCCAAAAGCCGATGGTGATTACAGAGGAATCCTTCCAATTTGTTGCGAGGAAAATCCGTCCAAACCGCCGCGGGGTCTCTCTGGTTATTATTTTGCGAAAGTGGGCGTGCTGCTGCTGGATGAGGTGGAAAACGCGTGGTGCCTCAAGGTTGTCATTTTGAAAATTAAGGTCCCTGGCGGACGTAATGGAGACTGCTTTTCAAGCTCATTTTCGCGAAACAGGCGAATTACGTGTATACTGGCCCAGACCAAAAGAAGAAGAAACGAAAAATAATAAATAAGTGGGACCCGTTGTAATTATCGAAACGCAGTCCAGCTCAGCATTCAAGACGTTTCAAACTGAAATGTAAGCACAAAGTAAACACGCCTCGGTTGATAACTCACTTCCAAGAAATATCCCTACGTGTGTCTTTTTCAGCTTTCAAATTCTGGCGCCGCGGCCAGGTCGCCTTCCGCGCCGTTGGCGCCTCGCCTGGCGGAGCAGTGGCAGCAGTGGCAGCAGTGGCAGCAGTGGCAGCAGTGGCAGCAGTGGCAGCAGTGGCAGCAGTGGCAGCAGTGGCAGCAGTGGCAGCAGTGGCAGCAGTGGCAGCAGTGGCAGCAGTGGCAGCAGTGGCAGCACTGCAGGCTGGCCACTCCACTCTCACCTGTTGTCGTGACTCTGTCCGAGCTTAGCTCTCACCTCCACAGCGCCGAAAAAGAGTTTGGACCGGGGAAGAGAGGATGAGTGTTGAGGAACCTCTCTCTCTCTCTCTCTGTCCCGTCCTCAAAGTCCGTCCCTCTCGCTCCCTCTCGGTTGATCTTTCCGCACCAACCGCCTCTCTAGGCAAAGAAAACGCTTTCGCTCACACAATAATTCAGAACCACTGTCAATGCAGTTTTGCCGCCGCTGCTGCCTCTCTCTCTCTCTCTCTCTCTCTCTCTCTCTCTCTCTCTCTCTCTCTCTCTCTCTCTCTCTCTCTCTCTCTCTCTCTCTCTCTCTCTCTCTGTCCCGTATGGTGATGACTCTCAGAAAGTGCAGGACGACCGTAAAACGGAAGTCACAGGCACCGCTGTACTCTCCACCAAGATACGCGATTCCAGAAAGCCATAAGTTGACAGCTGACATTCAAAAAAAGAAGAAGAATAAGTAATAGTAGTAGAAGAAGAAGAAGAAAATAATTTTAAAATGTCTAGACTGCACTATATTTGAAATTTAGCAAATAACCATCACTGTGAAACCTTAGGTACAATTTTGTGCATAGATCCGCACGAAAATGAGCACCGCTGCGCACCAAACTGTGCAATAGCCTGTGCGGAAGATCTGCATTTGCTTAATATCGTGCTGAGCTAATGCACAAAATTGTACGTAAGGATTGAATGTGTGATACCAACAGCACTTTGGCAGTTAGTTGTCCTCTCACTCCCCGGAGTCCGAAGGCTGAAGCCGTCCCGGAAGGGCCGCCTACAGGCAGCGCTGGGTGCAGAACAAGCTCCGGGGCATCCATCCGGGGCTGACCGGAGCCGCGGGCCGCCTACAGCGAGAGGGAAACGACGGAGGTAATCCGGCTGACATCGATTTTTCATGCGGGGTAATCCGGGGTAATCTAGGGTAATCCGAGGTAATCCGAGGTAATCCGAGGTAATCCGGGCCAATGTGTACGTTTTTGTATACCCCTAATTAATTTTATTAAGTGTAATCCTGGAGTAATCCTGGAGTAACCCGGGGTAATCCGGGGAAATCCGAGGTAATCCGAGGTAATCCGAGGTAATCCGGGGTAATCCGAGATAATCCGAGGTAATCCGTGGTAATCCGAGGTAATCCGGGGTAATCCGGGCCAATATTTACGTTTTTTGTGTACCCCTAATTAATTTTATTGAGAGTAATCCGGGAGTAATCCGGGGTAATCCGGGGTAATCCGAGGTAATCCGGGGTAATCCCCATCCGGCTGACACATAATTCGTCCGTCGTTTCCCCCTTGGCCTACAGGCAGCGCCGCCGATCCCCCCGGCATCGGGTTTAATGAATAGCTTCATACCGAGGGCTCCGGGCTTCGGTGTTGGGAGGGGAGGGGCGTTATGCAATGCAGTGCAGTGCCGGGCGTGTGTTCCTATCCGCAAAGTGACCGGAATCCAGTGACTGAGTGAGCCGGCGGCGGGTACTGCTGGGTACTGTGGTGGGGGGCAGCGGGGCAGCGGCACCGCGCCTGCAGCTGCAGCCGCTGCAGCAGCAGGTCGATGCACCCAGGCTCCAGCGCCGCTCCAGCGCCGCTCCAGTGCGCGGCTCCAGCGTACCGGCTCCGTATGCAAGCTGCAGCTAGACTTTTCATTTCTCTTGCTCTCCACGCTGAAATTTTTTTTTTCGTGCGGGACAAGTAACACATTCAGTTGTGAGAACTAAGATTTCGTTGAGTTGCGTCAGCAAAACGTCGTTTAAAAAAAAAAATCACATTTCGTTGTGAATAATAATTGTTCTGCGTGTCAAAGTGACGAAAAACCCATTTTGGAGTTTGCAAAAAAAAAATGTGGCGTAGTGGACAGTAGCCATGGATGCAGCCAATGAAATCACGCCTCCTGTATAGCACCAGATTTAAATGCCGACGCGTTTTTTTTTTCGCGCTAAATTCTCAGGAAATTCATTTTTTTTTTTTTTTTCAAAAATGAAATAGCAGCAAGGAAGCTGGGTTTCGTCCTCGTTTGGAGGGTGTTTCTCTAGGGCTGGGCGTGCACAGCTAGACCCTAGCCGTGCAGGTTAGGCATCCTGCCTTACATTCTGCAGAACGCGCCGCCAAGAATGTGCTCGCGGGGGGCACTGCTGCGTCCGAAGCGGCGCTCACTGCGCGCTCTCTCGTACGCAGCCCCACATATCCAGCAAACTGGCGTAGTCACCCGAGCAGGTATGCGCGCACGGCAACCGCCCCACCGGGGCTCGAACCCGCGAGCCTAGCACTGCGGAAGCACTTGGCAGAGACGAAAGGCGTCAAAGTATCGCCTTTCATGGAGTCGCCTTGAGAACAAAATCGCATATCTCACGTTTTCATTTTCCCCCGCAGCAGCATAGCAGTGCGGCGGCAGCCTTCGAGGCGGCGAATATCAGAGTATCAGAGTATTTGAACCCGCGTCAACGTAACTCACTGCCCAGTTCCGGCTTCGACGACTATCAAGGAATTGGCGCAGTACAATAGCCGCGCGTGACCTTTGTGACCCGCGCTGCCCGCAGGGCCGCAGGGGGGGGGGGGGGGCAAAGGATTTGCTGGAGTTGGCCGTAGAGCACGCGGAAGAGAACGCAGCGGTGGGGCCACCGCGACCCGCGACGTTCCGATACTGTGATAGACGAGAGCAGTGAAGGAAATAAAAATTAACAAGCTGGCCCGGCCCTTCCGTCAACCTCGGTGCCAGTTCCGCTGCGCTCCACCGGCACCTCGGTTTGACAGGGGGACTTGGCCAGCTTGGCCTGCCGGCGGCGTCTTCGGGGGCCTTCGGCCCCCGCCTCAAGTCTCCCTAGAAGTGCCCGATAGAAGATGTATTTGTTACGATTAAAATCGTTAACCTGAGCCCGTCCCTGTGCGCGCCGCGATGGTAATGGTGTGCGCGCGGCGGCCAACCCTAACCTCAAAAAACAAAAACAGACAAATTTCCATTAATCAAAAATGCGATACAAATCGAAAATTGTTGCCACCGCACGTGATTCTACGTTAAGAAAGGGGTTGATCCTCAAAATTTGAAGTTTTTCTATGAACGATAAGTCGGCGTACACAGGTCCGAACGAACAACAAACAGGACGCATCAGACTATCTGCCCGGCTCCTGCCGTTTCTAAAGAAACGTGTCGGGACGGGCTAAAAACGATACGAGAGAGGGTAGTCAAGTGTGATGGCAACATTTTTGCTCAGTTTCTCTGAAAAACACATTACAAAAAAGGTCTTGAGGCCATGCAAAAAGATTAATGCTGTCATATTGCGAGTGTTATTCGTTCTCTCGTGGACTCCGTTCTCTCCTTTCTCGCACTTGGGCTGGCCTCTCTCTCTCTCTCTCTCTCTCTCTCTCTCTCTCTCTCTCTCTCTCTCTCTCTCTCTCTCTCTCTCTCTCTCTCTCTCTCTCTCCCGAATTTGGCCGGTACGGCGCATGCAAAAGGAATGGGAGTGGTTCGCCTTGATCTCGGCACGGACCTTGACTGGACCGGAGCCTGCAGAGTGTGCGGTGCGCACATTTCTGCCGGGGTTTTCCTGGGTTACTGCCGCGAGCCTGGAAGGCAGCTGGAGTGGGGGCGTCATCTTTCATCACCAAAATTTACCTGGGGGACAAGGTAAATGTTCTTTTTTTAATTTTTTCTCAACGAGCTACAAAGCACCCATCTCTCGTCTAATAAATACATTGATTATCATAGGATTGCACTGTGCTTAAAATTGCGATGATCACCGCACAATTTTGCAATGACGTGTTACCGCAAGTTTTTTGTATTAACGCGTCATACCAATATTTTGCAATTATTATTGCAGCGGTACGGTGTGAAAAGTTTAGCATCGTCATTATTCGCAGGAGAAGAACGCCAGAGTAAAACTGTTTCTTGTTTGCGTTGATGATGAGGTGAAGAAGGAAAGTTTGGCGTTCAGAGATGGCGACTGTACCCACCATGATAATAATGCTAATAATAATGAGCGGGAGAGAGAAAGAGGTTCGTCGCTGGGCGAGAGAAAGAGGGAGACGGAGATCAACCAAGAGAAAGACGATCCAGGCGCCAGGCTGAATTTAACTCAGCTCCAAATCTTGAACGTAAAGTGAACAGTGCGTGACAAGCCCCTTTGTCAGTCTGCCAGGCTGCCCCTAAATAAACAGATGCTTCACACCTCGTTTGAAACCAAGTCAGATTAATCTTTGGCGCCGTGTAAATGTACAGATTTGTACACAACTACATACAGAATCGTGCATACATGTTTTCATGAAAAAAAGGTGTACATCATTGTGTACTAATTCGCACTTAATTATGTACAAAGTCTGTACATGAAAATATGAATGCACTATTCTGTACATAGTTATGAACAAATTTGCAACATTTACATTATGGCGGCTAGGCACCAGCTCTGTGACGCGCCGCCACGGGGTCAACGGCCGATGCAGCGGCTGGAGGGAGAAGGGACCTATCCACCTCACCACTTTCACTTGCAGAGTTGCAGGGAGAAAGTCCTTAAGCTGATCCCCTCCCTCCGGCGAGTCACTGGCCGGCACGCTGCTGCACGATAGCGAAAAGTGCAAGCCGCCTCCTCCTCCTCCTCCCCCTCCTCTACCCCCTCCTCCTGGACGGCCGGCCACCGACCTCCCGGTCCGGTCCGGCCGCGCCACAGCCAACCGGGCCAAGCTAGCGCCGCCACTGACCACGGCCACTCGGAGCGGAAGTTATGCGGGGCGTGCTGTAAGTGGAGAAGTTACGCTAGGCGCGTCTTGAGCGTGGTTCAAAGGACGGTAGGCGAGGAAGAAGCGACAAGAGGCGAGTCTTGCACGGGGCAGTGAGATTAGTGGTCCGAACTAATTGATTAGTTGATTTCCAGACAAGCAGTAAATTTTTGTTTGAAGAACGCAGAGGTTCGCTGAAGGACCAAAAAAAAAAAAAATTATTTTGTGCCCGCAACGAACCACTTTGTTGGAGCAGCTAACGTTTCGTTGGTGCAACTAATATTTAATTCTCTAAACAAAATTGTAGTCCTCCAAACAAAAATTTACTGCTTGTCCGAAAATCAACTTAAAAATCAGTTGCGACCACTAATCTTTTTTCTCCGTGTAAAAAAGTAGTTCCCATAACCTAATTTTAGTTGTCAGAGCCAAAACTACAGTCTACGGTCTTGCTAAGCGCATGTGAGAGTCACTGGCCGTGCATATTGCACAGAGTTGCGGCGGCCGAGCCTTGGCCTCTGGACTGAGATGCGTCAAGCTTTGCCCGTTCCGACTTTTGCATGAGGATGAGCGCGGAGGGCCGGTGGGGCCGGTGGGCCGGTGCCGTACTGTATGTATGGCAATAACTCCGAGGGGCGGCCTTGGGCCGCGGCTCAAAATAACTGCGTTACGGGCCGACGGCCTGGCGGCTGGACACAGCGGGCGGGGCCGCGGGGGCAGCGGGGGCAGCGGGGGCAGCGGGGGCAGCGGGGGCTGCGGGGGCCGCGGGGGCAGCGGGGGCAGCGGGGGCTGCGGGGGCAGCGGGGGCTGCGGGGGCAGCGGGGGCTGCGGGGGCAGCGGGGGCAGCGGGGGCAGCGGGGGCTGCGGGGGCAGCGGGGGCAGCGGGGGCTGCGGGGGCTGCGGGGGCAGCGGGGGCTGCGGGGGCTGCGGGGGCAGCGGGGGCTGCGGGGGCCTCTGCGGTCGGCATTGAGCCTCAGTTATGCGCCGAGGGTCAGGAGGGGAGCGGGCGGAGGCGCGCTGCTGCTGCTGCTGCTGCTGCTGCAGCAGCTGCTGCTGCACTTCGCGGGGGCAAAATCCATGCGGGGTCAACGCAGGCGCGGCGGCAGCTGTCGAAGCAGTGCGAGCGAGCGCGATGGCCCTCAAGGTGAAGATATTGTGCAGAGTGGAGGCGAGCAGAGCTCGGCTGTGAGTGACGCGAAGCTGACGCGAAGCTGACGCGAAGCGGGGTGTTAAGCGGCACTAGCAAAGGTAACGTGTAACGCTTGAAGCGATATGTAGACGGTAAGCATAAGGGTTAAACGTCGGTAAGCGGCAGGTGTGAGCGGTTCTAACGACATTAAGCATAACTCGCCAGAGACAAGTGGTGTTGCTATCTCTCTCTCTCTCTCTCTCTCTCTCTCTCTCTCTCTCTCTCTCTCTCTCTCTCTCTCTCTCTCTCTCTCTCTCTCTCTCTTTGTCATAGAGTTTATGTATCACCTGACAAAATGTCTGATTGGGTTGAAATAGCTACTGGAGTACCTCAAGGTAGTGTACTAGGTCCACTACTTTTTTTGATATACCTTTTTGATCTACCTGCAGTCTTGAAGTCCTGCTCTTATGTTATGTATGCTGATGACATTCAGCTTTATCTTCATTTTCCTTTAAATGATTATACTGCCTATTTGCATAAATTAATAAGAGACATAGAAAGTATCATTTATTTTTGTGAACAGCACAATCTGGTGCTCAATGTGTCAAAGACTCAGGCCATTGTTTTGGGTACTCAAAGGTTTCTCACTATGCTTTCTGAAAAGACTTTACCACCACTTTCTGTCAATAATTGTGTTATTCCCTTTAAGACCTCTGTTAACAATTTAGGTGTTATTTTTGACGGGACCCTGAGCTGGTCAGAGCAATGCACCGTGACGGCACAGAAAGTTTTGGGCATTTTGGCACAACTGAGGCGTTCCTTTTCGTTCATCCCGCCAAACATCAGAAAAATTTTGATTATGTGTCTGGCTATGCCACATCTTGATTATGCCTCCGTTTTATTTACTGATATAACTGATTGCAATAACTTGAAACTTCAAAGATTACAGAATGCTTGTGTAAGATTTATTACAGGTGCCTCAAGTTATGAACATATTACCCCTCATTATAATAACTTGGGTTTAATGAAGCTGGATCAGAGAAGGGTTGTTTCAATAGCTGTCTTGGTTTACAAAATCATTACTTCTCACACCCCATCCTACTTGTTTGAAAAATATAATTTTATTTCCTCTGTTAATATGTGTGCCACCAGATCCAGTAAACTAAGGATTCAGATTCCTGTACATAGAACGGAGAAATTTCATCTGTCATTTTATATACAATCAAGTACAATCTGGAATGAGTTACGGCTCTTTGAGCATGTAGGTAAATCTGTCAATTGTATTAAAGGTATTGTTGAAAGAATATTATTAACTAAATAATGTCAACTATTTGCTAATGCTATAAATTATAAGTCTTGTTTGTGTGTTTATATGTTATCTCTAAAAGATGTTCAGTATTTTTTACAATTGTTTGTATATATATGATTACAAACTTGTTATAAATAATTAAGAGGGCGGGTTCACATGGCAGTGGTGCTTCTTAGCGCTTTTTGTGAACCCTTAAAAACCAATAAATCAATTAAATCAATCAATCAATCTCTCTTTCTCTCTCTCTCTCCGCTCCGCTCCCTCCGTCTTTGATCAGGAACCCTCAAATTCTTACGTAACGATAGACGGGTCTTTTACGTAAGTTTTGCTTGGGCCGTAAACGCCGGCGGCAGGTTAGAGCCCTGCGCGCTAGAGAGAGAGGGAGCGACTGGTAACCCTCCTCTCTATTAGGAAGGAAAGGGATGAAGAGCCGGGTGCCGGTTTGGTTCTGCCGTCAAAGAGAGAGAGAGAGAGAGAGAGAGAGAGGAGAGAGAGACAGAGTAGAAGGATAAATATGGAGAATATCGGCGGCCGGTCGCGGCCGGGACAGAGCACCGTAAGAGCTAGGATTGCAGCCGGGAGTTGCACGGTTGTCTCCAGGTGAGGTAAAGCAGCGCGCGGCCCGGTCCGGGAGTGGGAGGCGGAACGTGGCGGAGTGCGGCGCGGCGTCCACCAAGGCTGTTGCTACCCCCACCAGCACTTGTTGCTGCCGCGATGCACTTCCTCGTTCTCTCTCTCTCTCTCTCTCTCTCTCTCTCTCTCTCTCTCTCTCTCTCTCTCTCTCTCTCTCTCTCTCTCTCTCTCTCTCTCTCTCTCTCTCTTTCTCTCTTTCTCTCTCTCTCTCTCTCTCTCTCTCTCTCTCTCTCTCTCTCTCTCTCTCTCTCTCTCTCTCTCTCCTTGCACCATGCACCGTCCCCGCTATCCTGTCATCGTCCCGACCTATCTCAAATAGTTCCTCCTACCGCCGCGCGCGGTGCAAGCAGGTAAAAAAAAAAAAAAAGAAAATATAGGAGGGCGTAATTTTCGTCCAAGTTGGTAAACCTGACGTGTCAGTTTGTGCACGTAAGTCGAAGCCTGTTGCCCAGCCGGGAATGCAGCTAAAACTATGCCGGATCGATAGTGTCATTTTTCGAGCCCATCGACATAGATTCGACATCGTTTCGACAGTCTCTACTCCTGGCTGGACGCGAACCCCTGGCACGTAGGCAATCCCGGTGTGTAGCGGGCAGCGGTGCGCGGCGGGGCTGCCTACCCTCCGCTCCACAGGGGCTCCGGGCGCGGGGAAAGTCGGCACCGCGGAGCTTCGGGGATTCGAACCCAGGCCCCGGCCACTCTCTCAAACATCGACGAGGACGGCCCAGCGAGGTTAGCCAAACTAGCCCATATCTATGCTTCCTTGCGCTATCACCTGGAGGGACATAAATTCCGTCTTCCTGCTCGCCTCGGCTGGGCCCAGGGCCGCCCATGGCCGCCCATGGCCGGGTTGGGTCTCTTCCGGATGGGCTCGGCTCCACAACACACGGCGGAGCGACGCGGGTTTCGGACGGTCGGGCCTTCTCAGGGACGCGGCAGCGGCGAATCCCAAGGACTGCCCCGTGCGCGACGCAGTTTACCGTGCCAACAGGACCCGGCGGGGGCCGGCAGGAGCCAGCAGGAGCCCGCAGGAGCCAGCAGGAGCCAGCAGGAGCCGCCGGGAGCGGTTTGTTCCCGCGCGTGGCCAAAACTACAATTAACTAAATCGGCTGGACAAACAACGCCTCACATCGTGCGACAAAACATAACAATTATTGGGAACTACCAAAGAGTTGGTGATGCAACATATCAACTTTTCTTTTCACGTCCTTTCAAAATAAAAAAAAAAATCCGATTAAATACAGTAACGCATTGATGTGCCGAGCATTTTTTTCCTGTTGAGTGATCAAATAAAAAGTGAGAATTTTCAGTCTTTCAATTTTTTTGCGAAAAAGCTCGGAAAATAACAAACGTATTGAATTTGTTTGCATGTTTCTTCTAAACCAGTCCTCCTAATTTCTTCCAGCACGGTCGTCGTTCAGTGAAAAATTATTCTGACGCGCAGCATTGTGTTCCTGTGATACGCAGTAGTACCAACGTTTTACTTTAAAAGACAAAACCAAAAAAACGTGGGTTGTTAGTACTGTACATCGTTGACTGTTGAATATCCTCAACTTTTTTTTTTGCGGTGCCTCCGAGTGTCTCCGTGGTCCAGGGCGTCCTGCAGGGCCGCGCCGCTTGACTAGACGCGGTGCCCCACTTTCTGCGATTCCCTTCAGCGGCCCGCGGCGCTGCCGAGGCTACCATGCACCTAACCAAACCACCCTCGCTAAGCATGGCAAGGTCACCTGTTGCCCGCTCACGTCTACGCACATTTTCCGTCCCTCGAGTCTGGAAAAAATTTCCCTTCCCACCCACCAACAACTAATATAAAATGTTTTAAAAAATTGGGAAACTAAAAACGACAAAACAAAAATGGTTTTCAAAGATATTCCGGTATTTGAACTTGGGACACAAATTTCGGGGCTCGCAGAATGTGCTGTTCGCGAAATACATTGACACCAAAAAATAATTTGCACCTGACGATGACCGAACGAGATCTAATTGCGGGTCGCGCGCACGCACCCTTCGCGACAGTTTCGTTATTTCGTTTCCGAGTTTTAATTGGTTCCGTCGGCGGCTATATCTGATGGCGTCCCCGTCGTCACGACTGCCTCCGGCGTCCTGGACGCGTCCCGGGGGCTCCAGGAACCCCCGGAACCCCCACGGGGGCCAGGGCAGGGCGACGACGAAGGCAGCCCCCCCCCCCCCTCTCTCTCTCTCTCTCTCTCTCTCTCTCTCTCTCTCTCTCTCTCTCTCTCTCTCTCTCTCTCTCTCTCTCACCGCCTCGATCGCCCGGATTAGCGACATGTTTGCCATTCATAGGGCCGGAAGGCCAATGAATCATTTCGCAGAACGATGCCATCTTTCTGTGCCCGGCGTCCACTGTTCATTTTGCTTCCGAAATTTCTCATACCGGAAAAATATCTTACAGCCGCAATGTGCGTTACATTCCCTTACCTTTGAATTCTCCGCCTGCCCGTGCCCGTCAGCCGTGCGGTCTGAAACAGAACACATTTTTCTTGTCAGTATAAAAATGCATTTACAACGATTACATCACTCTTGGCCTACGGCAGTCTATAAACGAGTGGTAACGGCAGCGCTCCTCTAATTGGCTGCTGTCGACGCACTGTCCTCTCACGTCATGAGAAAGTCAGGTGGCGGCGTCGTCTGCTATGTCGTCTGCTGAGGAAGCCGTTACGTCGTATCACGTGACGGGAGGCGGGAAATGTGGACGACTAACTCCGGCCGGGTAGAATACCCGGGTAGAATTCCCTGAACTAATTTTTTCGTCGATTTCGGGACGAGAAATAAATTTAGTTCCGAAAACCACCACTTTTTTGAGTTAGCAAAAAAGTTTGATGCGGGAGAAAAACGTCTCTGACATCGCAATGACGGCCACCCCCTTGCGAGAGTGAGCGGCGAAACACGTTTGTACGCGAGCTGCCACCGTCACCATAATCAGAAATATGTACCTTCTTGACAAACAAACACACCTCGACACCCGGCTCCTCTGCAGGGTCCTTGAGCTCGCTGCTCACACTACATACAACCTCGCGTGTTTTTATTTCAATTTCGTGTCGTCGTTTTCTTTCTACGGACGCCGCAGGTAAGCAGGTAAGGTTAGGTTAGGTAAGCAGGTAACCCCAACGGCGACAGCTATACTCCTGTCGCTCTTCGCGCCCACTGCGGGGGCCGCTGTCCGAACTGCGGCGGTCGGCAGTAGAAAACTCTGACATCTTTGCTTCATCGGACAGGCCAGGTAGTACCGCACACAGCCGCTATCACCAGGAGGCTCGTCAGTCCGCGACGACGTGAAATGTGAACGCATCCGCGCACTGTACCTCGGCCTTGGCGCCTTGTTGCAGGGGTCAAAAGCTCTGCGAGAATGCACGCTGAAAAATTACTAGTTTGTCACAAGGATTATTTTCATTCAATTTCGGACAGGCGACACAGGCCTTTTTCGTTGTGAGAACTAAAGATTTCGTTGGGGCAACTAAAAGTCAGTTGGGTCAGGAAAAGGAAAAAAAAAATGACCTTTGCTGACGCAACTGACTTTTAGCTGTCCCAATGAAATCTTAGTTCTCACAACTAAATATGCTGCTTGTCCCAAAATCAACGAAAATATTTGTTGACAACTTATATTTTTCTGCGTTGTACAACGCCACTTCTTTTATTAGGGTCGTAATCACAAACGCCCGTATCTTATCACGGTACGAAATACGGTCATCATTATTTCTAGGTTTGGTGCAACATCCATTTTCCAAACCAGGGATTGATTTTTTTTTTTAAATTTTGAAACATAAATTCCTTTAGTGGCATGAGTGCTCCTGTGATCGATACAACGAACAAATAACTTAAACCGCGCAGCGTAACGTCGAAGACGAAAACGTGGCGGAGTCAGCGCCTTGTGTCCGATCCGGGTGCACGACGCGGTGAAGGCTAGAGGAGGCCGCGACCACCTCGTCACCCGGAAGACGTTGGCAAGACTGTCTTGCAGCGCAGCGCACTTCAACTACTATTTAGGAGGCAGCGAGGGTGCGTGCCGCAGGACAACGTCATTACGTCAACAACTGTTGTTGTTGTTGTTGTTAATGTTTGTTGCCTTCTGCCGTTGTTGGCGCTGTTTTTGGTCCTGCTGATGGTTCCGTCGTTGTTAAAGTGCGGTTGCCGGTACTGTTTATGGTGTTGACTGTGTCGTCCGGCGCGGTGATCGTCCTGATTGTGTGGATTGTTTTCATCACGGACACACTGCAGTGATGCCAACGGTCCGGGGACAAAAGTCCCGATCGTGTTCACCGACAGTCCCTCAGGTGCAGAGAGGCATGCCTTGCAGGGGGATTGAGTCTGGCAGGGGCTGTACCGAGCTGTATCTGTCCGAGATAACGCCGCTGCACTCGGTGCAGTGCTCAGCCTTCAACCGCGTATCGTATGGCGAAGCCAGCGAAGCCCCGGACCAGCCCCGGCTGCGCTGGCTGCCCTGGCCGAGCCCAACGCCTTGCAGACACGGAGATGAACGGCCAGGGCGGCGCAGATAGAGAGAGAAGACAAAAAATAAGGAGGAATAAATCGTCTTGTGCCGCTAGAGAGGTGTTGCGATGCTGCCCTTTCCATTTCTAGGACGAGCAGCAGGGAAGCACCCTAAGGCTGATGGTGTGACCAGGGTGAGGCAACGGGTGTGAGGGCAGTGCATAAACTGTGAGCCGGCGGAACAACCCGACCAACTGGCGAACAACATTCAACCTCAGGGTTCGTTTTGACGGAGAAGTCTTGGATCGAACAATAGAGGTTTCCAACGTCACGGAAACGGAAGCTGAAGAACAAAAACACTTTCGAGGGCAGGTAGTATGAGAAATTCGAATGGCCTTTTGAGTGTTTTCTCATAGCAGCTCTCGAGAGTTTCCGGCCTGGAAGTGTTTTTGTTCTTCGGCTTATCCGCTTCTGAACCGCTTTGGGAACCTTTATTTCTGCACCGCAACTTTTGCGAGGTACTCGAATCGCCTGTTGAGTGAATATGGAGGTTATTTCCCATATGTGGCGCGGCCTTTGTGCATCGATATTTCTCATGACATGGTGTTACGTGGTTTGCGGACGCGGTCACGTGCACTCCCGCTAATCACATGACCAAGGTGAACGCATGCAGTGGCACAGACCTTGCCGCGCCGATAACACTTTTCGCGACGTCTGCGCGCCAGAGAGTTCTTCCGTGAGAACGTCTTAACCGCGCGGCACGCTAACCAACGAGATAGCGGGGAGAAAAGCACCAGCCAGCTGCTCCTTTCCATATATTACGCTCCTCCTCGTATGAGAAATTTCTAGTAGCTGCGTCTCGTTCCTACCCCGCGCGCCTCTCTCTCTCTTTGTGACGTCATGTCGACCACCGATGACTTCCTTCTTACGTCACGGACTGCTGTATGACGCGGCACATTGAGGGAAATAGTTGGGTCTGCGGCTGTCCGTCCGTCCGTCCTGTCAGACAGTCAGCCCGCTGATCCGGCCGCGCGGTATCAGGATTACGGAATAAGGCCAGAAGGATGAAGGCGCCGTAAACAGAAAGCGACCCCGGCTAGCGGCAGATACACTCTCATTATTGCTGATAGGTGGCGGTAGGGCAGCCGGCATGGCCGCCGCACTGGGAATGAAACAGTCACCGACCAATTTCAAGCGATAACGGAATGGGCTATTTTGTAATACTGCCGTTGCACTTGAGGTCTGAGGCCATGGTTACACTCGGGTTGCCAACAGGAGTTTAAAAGTGACGACCTTCTCCGGTTGAAAATCCTTACGATTTAAGAGTTAGGTTAGGTTAGGTAAGTTAGGTTAGGGGGACATGCCACTTACTCGCTCACTCATGTTCACAAAATCTCGCGTGATCCCGTTGCTGGGATCTTGGCACCCCGCTGACACTTACTCGGCGATCTATTGGAGACAAGTTTTAAAAATAGTCCCTCTTCCCGCCCAAAATCTTGTGTGGCGATGGTGACTCCTGCTGCCTCGCCGCTTCCTAGTTTGCCGCTGCTCTAGTTAGCCATCCACTTGTCACAGCAGGGCCCGGGGGGTTGTCCTGCCACCCCCAAGGCTGCCAGATGATTGATTTATTCATCTGGTTCAAGGCTTAGGGCGCCACGCTGTATGCTGCGACGCTTCAGACTTTGGCCCGCAGCCCAGCAGCCAGATGAGAGTCTGCGGACGCTGCCGTGTCTAAACAGTCATAAGGACAGGGCTGGGCGCCCCCACACAATGCGCAGGGATGGCCAGCCCTGGCTGCTTCTAGTGTCGATCTCATCATCCCACTACTTCACTCATAGAAACAAATTCAAACAGCGATGCACCCAGCGAGCCTCGAGCAGAATGGATGCCCGGGACATGCTCAGCCCAGCGGTCGCGTTCCGCCTGCTTCGAGTGCTGGTCGTTCCAAATACTTTACATGCGTCACACAGACGAATTCGAACCGAGAGGTGGATAGCGCCCCCGCGGCGCCAACGCGGGGAAAAAACCAGGTCAATTCGGCGGGTTTCCGCCGAGAGTGGTTGCTGAAAAGCAAACCGTTAGCCTCGATCACCGCACCGCCTTCCGTATTTACAATGTCTCACGCCAAGCCGAGCCGAGCCCGGCCCGAAGGCACCCGAAGGCACCCGAAGGCACCCGAAGGCGGTCGGCACCCGCAGACCCCAGAGGACCCGAAGCATAAAACTACGGCCGTCGCGAAATTGACGGCAGCCGGACTGTTTTTAAGCGTGAGCGAGTGGGCGAGGGGGGCAGACTGGGACTGACACACAAAAACGCCCTCTGGGCGGCCGGGGGTGGAAGCTGGCGAGCGTACAGCCGGGGCAGGAACCAGGAGTACACTGCTCGCCCGCACGCCCTTTTGTGCACTTCTAAAAAAAAAACCCTCACAAAATCACTTGCACATTCAACTACGATTCATCATTCAAGTAGGGAAACGGGAGTGACTTTCCCTCGTATCGAAGCAGTGCGACACTCCCGTTCTCTCGTGCAAAAATGTTTCTGTCATATGATATTATTTGTTCGCTTCCGAAATTTGCCAGCCCTGCTCCGCGCGCCATACCTTGGCACTGCCTGGCGTCTAAACTGGGCCGAACAAAGAGGCGTCAAGTGTGCATCAGGGACGCAGGCATACCAACTAGGCACTTCGCAAAACGACGACCTTCCCTCCAACATCGGCGCGCCGGCGTGAGTCACATCAGCGCTGCACCTGGCAGCCCTGGCAGCAGACGACGCTATGCAAGGCCCGGCTTAGGCTGTCACACGCACCAATCACTCATCCGCCGCTGACGAGGGCAGGTCAATTCCTTTCTAAGCGCGCGCCGGCGACTTTTTCATTGATCTTCCGTAATCACAACCTCAAAAGATAACCTATTAACTGGTGTCGTTACGTGTTCCAGTGTCTTGCGAATAAGGGCGTTTGAGTGTGATCTCGCGAGCTGAGTTGAACTGTGCTGACAAAACTCAGGTTAATTGTCCGTCAGTGAGAATGAAAGTCGTGAGCGTCGACCACATTCGGCCGATAAGAGACAAAGGAAGGGGTCACGAGTGAGTTGGGCCGGCTAACCTAACGCTAACGTCCTCATGCTGACCAGAAAACGTCATGCGATCCGCCAATTCTTGCCGCCAAGTTGCGATGAAATTCAGGTCTTTAAGGTCTAAGTCTCTTTAAGTTTTCAAAGCAGCCTCTTCGTGTCCCTCATCGATCCATATAACTGGGCGATGATCGTTGACCCATTCATTCTCAGCGACTTCGAACAGAAATCCCAGGGCGACTAGTGTTTCTAGTGCCCTAAAAATCCCCCCCCCCCTCCCCACAAGAAAAGGCGAAATTACGGGAGAAAATTAAGAAAGTTCCAGAAAGTATTGATAATGTCCAGGAATTCCTGAATCTTTCCCGAGATTACTGGGGCACTAGAAAACTAGAAAACACGTTGCAAAACAAAACATACGAAATTTTTCAAAAATTCGATATTCTAGGGCCAAGCAGACAGGACGGGGGACGGGACGGGCGTCAAACAGTGGCGTCTCTGGTTGGCGCCTCGCCGCGCCGCCATCCGCTGGTCTATCGCCTGTGCAATCTGTCAAGTGTGTCCGCCGACAGGCCTAGGGGGGGGGGGGGGGGCTAGGGGCGGCGCGGGGGCCCCCGGGGGCGGGGGGGGCGCCGGGCCTAGGCAGCGCACGGCCCTATCACCCTAGGTCAGGAAGCGGCGGCGTGACAGGCCGCCACCAACACAAACTCAAACCAGATGACAAAATAAAACTTGAACCATCCGCTCTTGTTTGTAGGTTTTTAAGAGGTAGGCATGTGAGTTCAGGTGGTGACGATGAGACACATCACGAAACACCATGCAGCCCTGGCGCAAATCTGAGTCGAACTCCAGAACCGAATTTTAAATATGATACAACAAATTTTCTAATCAGCTTCAAAAGCATCCATAGACTATAGCCAGAGAATGGCCGATCTTCCCTTCCGCAGTGGTGGCTGACCTGCCGCTGTGGTGGCAGCGCCGGCAGCCTGCGGGTGAGGCGGCAGTTTAGCCAACTTGAACATGGAAAGCGACCTTCGCGTCTGCGGCTCCACGCCATGGCGGCACGTCACGCCACGGCGTGGCGGCGGCGGTGGCGGCTGGTGCAGCAGTAGCAGCAGCCACGCCGCCTCCCTCCGCGCCGCTACAACCACCGCAGCGCCGGCGCCGCTATAGCTTCCTCATGTGTGACTCACAAGGACAACGGCCGAACTAGCAGCGGAGGAGAGACAGAGATGGAGAGAGAGAGGGGGGGGGGGGGGGCTAGCCGAATCTAGAGAGACGCCGCGAAAACAAACCCACCGTGATCAACATATGAAATTGAAACTGTTGACAGCAGGGCCGCGCGGCAACAACACTGTATATCGCGCTCCCACGTGTGCTCGCCTTCATTTCTCATAGCGCTGCTGGTCGTGTCTAGCCTCGCGCGGGGTGGCGGCACGGCATAGCGCGCCTTCAAACCGAATAGGTTCAGCCGAGAGCCGTCTGCAAATGCACGCCCGTGCGGCCTTGCATCCCGCGCGGCCACCGCCACCGACGCTGCTGCTGCACCACCCGACTCTATTTTGGCGCCAAAACTTTTTCTTTTCGAGCGGGCGGCGCCTTGCGATGTGTGCAGCTAGCTCTCTGCCGTTTGTCGGACGTCAGCGCACGCGTGGTGTGTGTGTCACTACTTGACCACCCTCTCCACCATCTCTCTCTCACACATACACACACACCCACTCTATCTCTGCTCTCTCTTCACCACCGAAAAGTCACTTTCGCGCCAAAACGTCGGCCACCGCCGTCATCGCGCACTGGCATTGGGATCAAGGGCAGGGCCCCCGCCGCCCCCCGCTGCCCCCGCCGCCCCCCGCCGGGCCCCGCAGTCTACGCCCAAAGGGGGCGGCCCAAATTACGTTCAGGAAACGGGCATAAATTATCCCTCCTGCTCGGCAGAGATACCGTCGAACCGGGTGCCATCGTAGTTGCCGGCCGCCGCTATACCGCAATGGGGATCTGTTTGATTTTCCTAAATTTGAAACAGTCCTAGACAACACCTACCGGTGACGTTAGTCGTGTCGCCTAAAACAGCAGCGAACTCGACGCCGTCCAATTTTTCATACCCAAACGCAATGTCATGTTCCCCCCCCCCCCCTTGTTTCCTGTTGCGTATTTTTTTTTCGCTGCTCTAGGGGGTATCCCATTCAAGTGGGGTCTTCTATCGTCTATCGGACCCCGGGCTTGTAGTGGATGGACGGATAGATCGACCTTCGGGGCACCAGATGTGTCGGCTGGGCGATCCAGTTGTACGCAGTTTGACGTCACCAGAAGGGATTACATCGTGCTGTGAGTTTAGCACCAACCTGAAAAGAGATGAACTGTAATCTCTTTAAGAGCAGAGACAATTTGTTTTCGCTCTGAAATGCCGCCCAGGAGTCGTCTGGCTGGTTGGGCTGCAGTTAGCCACCATTTCATCACCTCAATCGAATGGCAGCAGTTCATTCAGAGAAATGCAGTAGCCTAGCTTCCCGTATCCTTGGCAGTTATCAGAGACTTTGTCCGGTTTTCAGTATCGGTTCTCGAGCCGCCGCCTAATCTGCAAGGCCTGCCTAGACGCGCCTCTCCACCTTAGCGACGGATCTCTACAGTTCCTGCATTAAGAGCGATAGCAGCATGACGGTCCGTTTGGTGCGAAAATGTTTGCTTCCAGGCCGGCGTGCACTATCGCGCGTAACCTTGCAAGCGTCTCGCCTGATAAGCCGGCGAACGCAACAAGCTTTTCACATGCAATCTGCATCTGCATCCTGGCCTTCGGACCGCGCAACGGACGCGTTTAAAACTCGAAAGAAGAAATGAGGAGGCGAAAGCCGTGGGAACGGCAGTCGATGTCCGATCCACCCTCATAAAAATAAAAGTCAAATTGATTTAAAAAAAAAAACGAAAAAAAAGACAATACAATACAATGTGGCTAAAAATTTAATCATTTCATTTTGTTTTTCAGTCGACAGTGGACGGAAAGAAAATATATATGTATAATTATTTTTTTTGTGCACCACTAGCGCCTTGTATATGATCCGTGCTAGTCCCGGCGTGGTCACCGCCTTGTCTTCCGTAAACAGAACAGCCAACAACAACACCTTTCGCGGTAGAGTGGCTGCGTCATGCTAGATTCGCTCGTTTGAACAAACGTTTCCGACCGTTCGGGAGAAAAAAAAATCGAAACGGTAAATGTTCGTCCGGTTACGTGGTTTTGCGAATCCACTGAAATTCTGCGGCAGCAAAATAAGTAGGGTCTTGTGAGTTATCGAAGAGGTTGTAATGGTGTCAGCAGAAGCTCGGACACGAGACGCGCCCGTGTGATGGTGTGCCGTGCATCAGAGACAGTCAACACAAACTTGGGGTCATTTATTTTGCAAGGATTCGCCGGCCGGGCTGTACAAGAAGCGTGGGGAGCGCGCGGGCAGAAAAGTGACCTCGGAATGGGAAAGTAGTGAGAACGTCCAACGCTCAACAAGTATTTCGGAGCACAATGTGACTCCCGACCGGTGTGTGGCGGTGGTGGTTACGGCCGGCACCGCTGCTGCTGCTACCACTGCAGCAGCGGCGGCGGGGCGTGGCGGCGTGGGGATGGGGGGGGGGGGGGGAGGTGCGAGGCCAGCCCGCCATCCTGGACCCACAAGGCCAATGTTGAGAGAAGGCCATCAGACGCCACGCTGCGCCATGCCGGTGCGCTACTCACCATCAAGAGGGGGAAAATATGTTGTTCTCCTGCAAAATCTTAAATTATTCACCGTTCGAAAAATTGAAGAGTAAGGAAATCGACATGACTGAAGCTTTGGCCGATTTTCCGACTTAATTCCGGTCAAATCTTCAAATCGACAAAGTCGAGATTTTCTTACTCGATTTGATTTAATTTTTTTGAGAGTCCGCATTCAACGTAAAATCGGTCGTTTTCACCGAACTGTTGTCGAAAACTAAACTAAAATTCAGTCATTTTCATCGTTTTAAACAATTGTTATTTTTTTTTCTGGAAGTGTTCTCCTGCGTCCAACAAAATCGTCCTCTAGCAGGGTTTGCACGATACATTACGAAGTCAGAACAAGGTTGTATCCTTTCGGAATTAGTGCGTGGACAGGGTTTTTTTAAATATTTTTTTTTCGTATCTGCGCGGCTACCTGTGGATCGGAATTCGCTTGTCACTTGCTTCAGGCTGCCCACGCTCACGCTTTTCCCCGTACTCCGCACCGTTCCGTCGACGGGGACCCCCGGTGGCGGCCGGCATGCCGTCGGCGCCCGTGGACGTCCCCTCGCCGACGGCGGCCTCAGCAGAAAGACGACACCGCGGCCACTTCCTATTGCACACGTGAACGCCCGCCGTCCGTCACACACGTCCAAAAACAAATTCGCCTTTCCTTTTGCGAACTTTGGGAACTTTTTACAAACGATGCCTCTCCCAAAACGAACCTAGTCCAGTTACAGAGGGTCGGCACTCTCTCTCGTCAAGAACGTCCACGGTGTTTTTATTTTTTTGTTTTTGTTTTTTGTGAGGGCAAACCTGATTTTGGACAGTCTGGGCACAATGCCGCCTGCTGGGTAGGCAACCGCCACTCCGCCATGCACGCGTGTCGTGCGGGCTGGCCTACCCCGGCACTCGCAGGCGCTGGATGACGCACCGCAGGACCTCACCTGCGTCAGTCTTATTCATTTATTTATTTATTGGCCTGCCGCATTATTTGCCCGTGTGTTCTCCCTGGCATCGCGATGTGTGTGTTATCAGCACCCTGACACTTCTTCACCTCCTCACATAGATCTTGTTTTGGCTCTAATGTCATTATCGGTCGGTGTCACTGACCGGGCCCCGCGGACCAGAGAGAGAGAGAGAGAGAGAGAGAGAGAGAGAGAGAGAGAGAGAGAGAGAGAGAGAGAGAGAGAGAGAGAGAGAGAGAGAGAGAGACCGGCCGGTACCAAGTCTGAATCTTGTCTATCGCAAAATCCCGTCTTATCTAAATTGTCACGGCGCCGCTTCTATCCCCAACAAACTGGCACCACTGCAGCGCGCCCGCCCAAAGGAGCGGGGCCAGGCCGAACCAGGGAGAAATATAGAGTCCCCACACAATTCCAAACGGTTTTGTGTGCTGCAAATCTCCCCATATATCTATGACGAAAAATTAGGAAAGGTCTTCGGTGAATTTTGAAGGGATATTCCCCCTGTGCATTCCGCTAAAGAGGTCGAGTTGTGAATTTTCTCGCCAATTTGTTATGGAATTCTCCAAAAGAATTTGGCGCGCACAGGTAGGGTGTTTTTCCCTGACGCTCTCAATTTTTGTCGTGCAGGTGTTTGAGCATGGAACCAATCCGCCTTTCTTCCTACGCAAAAAAAAAAAAAATCATGGCACGGTTCCGGAAAGTTAGTCGTCAGCAGGGTTAGGATTGTCATCAGCAATATCAACATGACATCCCAGGGAGCTGCCGCGCACGGAAATGGGGATGCGGGTGTGTGTGAGAGAGAGAGAGAGAGAGAGAGAGAGAGAGAGAGAGAGAGAGAGAGAGAGAGAGAGAGAGAGAGAGAGAAAGCGTTTGTGGGCATCGAAAGGTCAAGAGGCCGCGTGGGCCCTTGGCCATGCTCCGGCCACGCCTCGGACACCGCAGTGCCGTGCAGTGCGCGGACAGTGCCGGGTTGATAATCAATGCAGGCAGCGAAGAACTCGGATTAAATTCGAATCAATAATTCGCGGCTAGAGATGACTTTTTATCGACGTCGAATCGATAATGTGTCGAATCGGTCTGTGGGAAAGTCGAGTGAGTTCGAGGTGTCGCTGTGTGTTACTCATTTCAAATGAGTAACACACAGTCGCACCACCTCGCAAAAAAATGCTGCACGAAAAAATTATCAGACTTATGCGGGATGAAATGGGGACAGCGGCGAAGGAAGCAACAACAGCGAAACATTTCCACAGACACTTCTGTGTAGTCCAAAGTCCGAAATAATATATATACATATATATATATATATACATATATATATATATATATATATATATATATATATATATATATATATATATATATATATACATATATATAATGAATATAATATATATAAATATCTTCAGAAAGGAACCGACAAGGCATGGACTTGAAAACTACGTTTCGGTCAAAATCGTTCGAATACATTTTTTCCTTCTCTCAAAAAATAAAACGAGAGGGCGGTGAAGCCGCGAGAAATTGAAAGTTTTGTTTGTTCCTGATGGAGTCCTATAGCCCGTCCCGTGAGCCGACGGCGGCGTGGTGGGAGGCCAAAGTCATGCCGGCTCCGTACGCAGCACTGGCAGCAGCGGGCGGAGTCCGCCCCGCCGAAGCCGAAGGCCGTTTCGTTTTGGGGGTCGACCTTGCGGCTTGCGGGGCCCGCACACACACACACACACACACACACACACACACACACACACACACACACACACACACACACACACACACACACACACACACACACACACACGTGTAGCGAACCTGCCCTACCGGCTCAACACACACTCACACCCAGTGACGCCTCCGAGCTGCGTCGTGTTCGCTGGAGAAGAAGGAAGAGGAGGAGAGGGGAGGGGCGTCTACACGGCGTTCACTTTTGCTTTCTCTGGAGAACGTGGATTGGTCAGCTGGAGGCGCGGCTTAATTGTAGCTGCGTGCATGTGCACACGTGCGTGCGTGCGTGCGTGCGTGCGTGTGCGGAGCGGCGCGGGGGCAACGCACGCCAGCACCACTACTATACCAACACTACCACTACAACGAGACGTGTTAGTGATGTAACCGTTTAAGAATCCGCGCAGTTTTCCTGGTAATTTTTTTTTCTGGTGTTGGCACGCCGCGTGACAAGCACTGAAGCACTGCTGCTGTCGCCAGCATGTAGCCACTGTATTAGGAGTTACTGCAATACGAAATCATTAAACGTGGTACTAGTCTCACTATAGTGTTTAAATTACCGCAAGTCCCCAAAGTGTCAAATATTACGTAATATAGAGACGTCTTGCAGGTATTACAACCGGTAGTACACAGGTCGGGTCGTGGACAGTCTCGGGGACAGTGTACTAAACGGAGTCAGTAACCCCTTGTCATGCACGCAACCACACATAACAGATATTTTATTTTTTTCTGTGGATAAAAAAATGGGAGAGGGACTAGGGGCTAGTGAGAAAGAAAACTGGGACTTGAATATAATTTCTAACCATTTGGTGAACGATTTCATGTATTGGCCAGGTTCGACCACCTGTGGCCTGTCCCGTAGTCACATCAGAGCAGTGTTGAACACCTGAACACTCTCAGAAAAATGAAATGTAGTCGACTCAAAAATGTTGCCTCGACGAAAATTTTGAGCTAAACGCTCCCAAAAATCAGCTTCAATGGATCATATTTAGTGTTTTTCTGACGTCGCCTCCATCAATGCGGGCGTTAACCCTCCAGTCCAGTCCCGATGTGTGAAGAGACTGACCCATCCCAATACGGCTTGGCGCCTACCGCCTGTGCTGATAACAGCTGCGCGGGTCAATGACCCCCCGCGGGGCACAGGAAGATAACGGCGCGGAAATTGGGACAGGAACTTATTCCGACTTGTTTTCATTTTAGATGCCTTTACGCAGCGCACGCCTCGACTTACCTGGATTGATATAAGGTAATCCATAAGTGATGTAAAGTAATTAATCCAATGGCGTAGTCAGGCGTTGGGGGAAGATTTAAAATCGAAGCGACGTCGACGGGAAGAACACTTTTATCACAAATTAATTGGCAGAACTTGTAAACTCAATAAAAAACAACAACTTTGTTTTCACACGTTCACCACTTTTGAACAACACTCAGCAGCAGCTCTGCTTGCTTATCGCTCTCTTGATGGAATCACTGACTGCTCCGGTATCACTGTTTTCGCAGCACCACAGCGGCTTCCACTTGCGGCCGAAAGAGTTGCTGGGTTAATCCACGGGGGGTCGCTGCGATGAGGAGTAATCCAATGGGGGTGGTGTCTTGATGCACACGCGGTAATCCACAGTGTCTTGCACTCACTCACACACACACTCACTCACACACTGTCGCACTCACTCACACGCGCCCTTACTCGCCGCCCAGTTGGCGGCATGTTTTTTCAAACTCCATAATCGGGCGCCGGCGTTGTCTCACTTGTTGCACTGCACTTTAGGAAATAAATTATTTGTAACACGAGAATAATAATAAGTGCAATTACTATTATTATTATTATTATTTCGATTGCGATTCAACACTGCGGTAGGGGTTCAGGGACAGGAGGTGGGTTGGGGAGGGGGGATGGGAGGGAACTCCCAGAGGGTGAGGTTAGGGTGGCCACAGTGTCAATCGCGCGCACACACACACACACACACTCACACACACACACACACACACACGCACAAGGTATCGACAACACCACACACGCGTTGGCCGACGATTGTTCAAAGCAAAAGTTTTCAAGAGTTTCGAAAAACTTTCGCGCGGCGGAAAACGCACGGTCGCGCGCGCGCGCGTTGTCTCGCGGTGCCGGCGAGTCGGCGGGGCTCGGAGGGACGGCGCGGACGGCGGCAGGACGGAGCGGCGCGGCGTGCTGGCGGGCCGCCGGTCGGGCAGCGAATGACTCTCCCCACCACACTTTCTCGCGGGGCCCGGCCGCGGCCCGGCAGGCGGGAGGCTCGGCGGGGGGCGGCACCGGCTGGGGGCGGCCGGGGGCGGCCGGGGGCGGCAGGCCGGGGGCGGTGGGGTAGGGCAGGGCAAGGCGGCTCCCGGCGTCTCGTCTGGTCCTTCCCCGCGCCGGGCCGGGCCAGAAGCGGAGTGCAAGGTTGAAACAAAAAGGGCGCGCGCACCGGCCGGTACTCGAACCCGAGTCGCCTATAGCCGCGGCCTCCGGGCGCTTCTGTCGACACCCCGCGCTCAGGCGCCCTGTCCCCCGTGGATTAGTACTGCAGGTGGTACTCGAACCCGCGTACCACCGATGACAAACTCCCCTTGGGATTCCATTGCAAATTTCGGCGAATTTTGACAACAGTGGAGGAATGATTTTGGAGATTCTTTGTGAAAATTTGCGAATCCCGAACAATTGTTGTTATATCTTTAGTTTGATTTTCTAAAATAACATTTCATTTTATGTTGTTGCTCCTGTTCCCTTGCGCTGACACGCCGCGGGTTCAAACACCGAGCGTGGACTAGTCAGCTGACTGCACGGCGGGCGCTTTCCCTCCCCGCCGCCCCGCGGGCGCCCCGCGCGAGGCTAGGCGCCAGGGCAGACGTCTCGGCAGGCGCCTCGCCCCGCACGAGGCTACAGGGCTAGCGCCGGCGCGTTTTCGGCACTTGCCCCCCCCCCCCTCTGCCTCTGAGTCCCGGAGTGGCGATCTCTCGCTGTACCGCACCGAGCGGACGTTGCTGATGACTCCGGACAGGAATAGCAGCAACTTTCGCGTGCCCTTGTCTTAGAGCGGCGTCGTGAACAAAACCATCGAGAGGACGATCATGGCGGAGACGGATGGATCCGACGGTGCTCCGAACCTACGGTGCTCTGATCTGACGGTGCTCCGGTCCGACGGTGCTCCGGCTCCGGTCCTACGGTGTTCCGATCCGACGGTGCTCCGATGCGACGGTGCACCGATCCGACGTTGTTCCGATCCGACGGTGCTCCGATCCGACAGTGCTCAGGTCCGACAGTGCTCAGGACCGACGGTGCTCCGATCCGACGGTGCTCCTTTACAGGGCGCCTTGGCGATTAGCGCCTGCGAGCGTTAGGGTAGGCCAGCCCGCACGACACGCGTGCGTGGAAGGAGTTGGGATTGCCTACCTGTCCACTTTACTTTTCGTTTGCTTTTTCCCTGCGACAGTGTCGCGGATCATGGACCGCGGTGATATAGTTTGAGCGTCGGCGTACGCTCGAGCGCAGTTTTTTTTTTTTTAAGTTTACGTGTGATTTCCTTGTTTTCTGATATTTTTTATTTTTTTTATTCCATTTTTATTTTATTTTAATCTTTCTGAATTTCCGATCGGCGGTTGGCGGTCGGTGGCTTTGTCGGCTCCACGAGCCTCGCAGGACCGCCGAGCCGATCGCCGAGCCGAGCGGAGCCGAGCGGAGCCGAGAGGAGCCGAGCGGAGCCGATCGGAGCCGAGCCGAGCCGAGCCGAGCGGTCGGGCCGAAGGTTGATCAGTGACTTTTGCCATGCACTTCACCGCGCTCGGCGTGGCGCGGCTTCGGAGTTTCACGCGGGAGTACGGGCCGCGGGCCCGGGTACTGCGGACGCGTAAGTGGCTGCGTGTCGGCGCGGACTTAGCGGAGTGTTGATCGGGCCGCGCGGCGGGGCCCGGCGGAGCCCGGCGGAGCCCGGCGGGACCGTGAAACCGTTGCGTTCTGACCTCGCCACACCACGCCCCGCCCCGCCCCGCCTCCCCTGCCCCGCCCCCTCCACAACCCCGGCGGGGAGGGGGGCGGGGGGAGGAGGGGCGCACTCCAGAAGGAGGGGGAGGAGGAGGGGGGCCACGAGGACCCATGCACGCAAAAATTTCGCGACCGTATAATACGACCTTGCTTGTGCGTCGTCGCATATTGCGTGTGTGTCGCGTGCGTGGTCGTGCGTGCACGCGTGCCGTGCCGCGGCGTGCATATCGGACGACGCGCATCGCCGAGTGGAAGCATTTTTAATTCCTGGCTCTCCTGCGTGTGCCGCTGAACGCAACACCAGAGTGTACTTCAATAAGTTTTTGTGCATTTATTTTTTTCCTTTTTATTTTCTTAAATACAGCAACATTATCATTTTTTCAGATTTTTTACAGGTGTCTCCGAATTGGCCGAACGGAGTGACAAGATGTGGAAGTTGTAGGACTGGTATATGATTGAGTCAAAAACACTTGTCGTCCTGGGGCTGTTAGGTGACGCGGTCCGGGTGGGCTCTGCAGTGTCGTCATACGCAGCAACAGGGGATTCACATACAGGTGCGGAGTGCAAAGTGCGGACAGAGAGAGAGAGAGAGAGAGACAGAGAGAGAGAGAGAGAGACAGACAGACAGACAGACTTCTAGGCGTTTTCTACGTCTACTATTTAGTATGTGGAACCGGGTGGTAAATTAACTCTGATCAGCTGAGCGTGCTTTGCACGGGTGCGGGAGAGAGACGGACAGATGCGTGCGGATTGGGCCAGGTTGGGCGGTGTAGAGGTGGTAATGGTGGGACTCCGCCCCCCCCCCCCCCCCCCCCCCCCGGGGGGCCCCCTCCGAGCTGCGGTGCGGGAAGGCAAGGCTACACCAGGCAAGGTCTCGACCAATGCCATGCGCCAGCCAGGCCAGCCACATCAACACGAGCATCAGGAAGAAAAGCCGGGATCGACACGTTGACGTGATGGAAAGGCAACAGGGCGGCACCGGAACACCCGAAATAATTTTAAAAACTCACAAACATGCGATACAACCTAAAGGTCATTAAAAAAGAAAAAGAAGTGTGGTTTGGAACTGCTTTTACTAGCCAAGCCACTGATCGAGAAATTAGGGTTAGCGCGGGCAAAAACACTCCTTCTCAAAAGTAGGCTGTTCAAACCGAATTTCTATTTTTTTTTTTTTGCAAGTTGCTTTACCTGCTTTGATGGTTTTCCATTGTGAATATTTTTTTTTCACCCTAGAGGAGGAAGGAGGACTTGTTGGTGTCGAACGTGACAAACACATCCCTGGCCGTTTCCATCCATTGCCTCTAGGACTGAGGACAAACGGCGCAAGGCGGCAGAACAACACGGAAATGCATAGGCAGCGTCGTACTAGCGCACCACGAGTCCGCCTTGGGAGCCCGGCCGCTCCGCTCGACTCGACTCGAGGCCCTCTGCCCTCGGGCGGGCCGCCTGGAGGGTAGGCAGTAGCGGTGCTCCGGTGCCCGGCGGGCTTGCCTACCCGGAGTCCTGCAGGCGCTCCAACTGTCATAATTAATCCCAAACCGAGCCGACCGCCGACCGCCGACCGCCCGGCAAAATCCTACGGCGCGTCCCGCCGGCTCTGGAGTTACGTCGCTCACAGCGTCTGGCTCGCCTTGCTCGCGCCGGTCGCAGTGCCCTTGTCGGCCCGGCTCGGAGTTGCTGCTGCTGCTGCTGCTGCTGCTGCTGCTGCTGCTGCTGCTGCTGGCTGCGGCCAGCGCACGCGGTCTCTGCTGCAACCGCTGCCGCCGCGGCTGGCGGAGTTGGCGCCGACCCTACTGCCTTCAACTTGGACCTGCCTGCCGGTGTCAAGCCGCGACGGCCAGTCGTGTGCGAGGGCCGCCGAGTATGAGAAATTCAGGTCGAGCCGTATGTGACGTATGAGAAATTCAGGGGACCAGTCGCGCGGGGACGGAAAATTAAGACACGTCCGATCAGGTGTATGAGAGATTCGGCGGCCCTCGATGGCCTACGCGGGAACGTGTACGATGCTCGGCCGGTGAGCGATTCCCCGTCAAATGACGGTGATGAGAAATTTCGCGTGCGTCGGCCGTGCACGGCTGACTGCGTACCCGTCGTCACCTGGCCGTACATACATACATACATACATGCATGCATACATACGGACGCACGCACAGGCGGCATGCTATGCCTTATTGCTCCGAGACTTATTTAGACGGCACTTGTAAATCAACAGCGGCCTTGCGTTTAGTGCACCACAGCCGTGTCAGGGCCGGCGTTCTGGCCGGCCTTCCATCCCCTCTTGCGCTCTCCATCCTGCTCTCTCCGCATCGCTCTCTCCTTCATGCTCTCCCCCTCTTGCTCTCTCCCCCTGCTCTCTTCCCCTTGCTCTCTCCGTTTTCTCCTCTTCCAGCCCTCTCCACGCCTCTCCTGCCCTTCCTTCCCTCTCCTACCCCTCGCGGCATTCCATCCCCAACGCCCCCTCCCCGGACCGACCCACGTTAGCATGCCAGCAGGGGAAAAGCCAGCTGGTGCAGTTGGCAAGACTGCAGCCCGCCGGGTCGCCCGCAGCTGTCCATACACGTCTACCAACCACACCTCCCAGAAGTGCGAAATATTCATATGAGGCTATCAAACGAGAGCCTTATTTCAAGTGTTCCTGGACAGCGCGTCTGGACCACAAATTCATTCACCGCTTTCTCGACATTAAAATTGAAAACGCCGCTCCTTATTTGTCCGATTTTCACTTTTAATTTATTAATTAATTTATCTATTCTTGTTTTGGTTGCGGAACGATGGTGTACAAAACTGAATAAAATTGCCGACTGTTGGAAGTGTTGGAAACGCAGAGGAGTTGCCGGATTGGTTGGACGCGCACGGGGCGTGAACGGTGTGAACGACCGAGGCGTCGGGGGCTCTGATGCGGTCACACAGGTGCGCAGCTGCAACAGCTGCAGTCCGGCGGGCGGACGGGCGGACGGCGCTGCGGCAGCAGGCAGCAGCAGCAGCAGCAGCAGGAGTAATTCGAAAAACTTTCACGGTATCAAGTCTCTGCATCCAACAAAGCAATTTGCATCGCCTCACACACACACACACACACACACACACACACTCACACACTCGCGCGCGCAGCTGGCGAACTCGGCGCCGCCCGGCACGGCAGACGCCGATGGAAGGCCTGATGTGCTCTCGTCGGCCGGCGGGGGCACCCGGGGGCCGACGGGGGCCTCTGAGGTCAGCGTCCT
Source organism: Odontothrips loti (assembly GCA_038380765.1). Classification (NCBI taxonomy): domain Eukaryota; kingdom Metazoa; phylum Arthropoda; class Insecta; order Thysanoptera; family Thripidae; genus Odontothrips; species Odontothrips loti. Next base: position 10,857,365 of record CM076258.1, read on the forward strand.
CCCCACGATTTCATCGCAGCCCCCGGACAGCGCCGCTCTGGCCTGCCGGATCCACCTGCTGCCTCCGGCCATGGCGACGGGCTCCGGTGGGCTCCGGTAGGCCCCGGACCGGGCGGGCGGGCCGTGCCAGCCGACGACATTCCGGCTGTGTTTTCGGTGATGTAAGGCTTGGCCTTGCCCTGTGCACACCACCCGTTGCACCACACGGCTCTGTAGATGCACCCCGCGACCCCCGCGCCGTTCACATAACGGCCAACGGTCAACCTTGCGACAGGTCACGCTCGCCGCCCGCCCCCCGGATCAGGTGGAAGACAGACAGAAAACAGGAGGCCGTCATGGGTAGCCGTCAGCCATCCTTCCGACGGAGTCTGCCGTGCCGTCCGATTGGCAGCCGTGTCGCGTTCTGAACATGGCATGTATCTTTCTCTCTCTGTGTCTGTGTCTCTCTCTCTCTCTCTCTCTCTCTCTCTCTCTCTCTCTCTCTCTCTCTCTCTCTCTCTCTCTCTCTCTCTCTCTCTCTCTCTCTCTCTCTCTCTCTCTCTCTCTTCGCCACCACTTTCATGCCCCTTAACACGCCCGCGGAGGAGGAGATATTAAATGCTCCTTTACTTATTGCGGGCGGTGCCGGGGCGGTGGCCGGCCGTTGGCTGTCCGTTGGCCGTACCGAGTGCGGCTGCACGGCGGGGATAGGGCCGGGGGCCGGGTCTGCTGGGCAGTGCCATGGCAGCGCTCTCCGCCCGGAGTCACCGCCCCCGGAGCCTGCCGGACCCGGCACGGCGGCACGGCCAGTGAAAGTGCTCTCTAGGCGACCACGGCCCAGGCGAGCCGGGCGCCAGCGATAGCACGCCCATGGGTTCGCGGCTAAGCTGCTGCACCAGACACTAGTTCTGTGTCTAGTGCTGCTGCTGCACTAGACACCAGTTCTGTGTCAAGTGCTGCTGCCACACTAGACATCAGTTCTTTGTCTAGTGCTGCTGCACCACGGCACAGAGCGGTGATAGCACTGCGCCTCCCGCACGCTGGATCGTTCCGATTTCTCATATTTCGGCCTTCGTTGATCCGCTCTGTGTGTGCCTACTATCCGTGTTGGCGGTGTGTGCTTTGCAGATTGCACACAGGTTGTCTGCGCTAGGCGGCGCCCCCTTCCCCCTCCCCGTCGCCCCTATCCTCCTTTGAGCACTGGTCGACGCCCGCCATTTCAGGCCCCTGGCGCGCACACACACACACACACACACACACACACACACACACACACACACACACACAAAGTCATACACACCTCGGCCCCTAACCCTCCTCCTCCCTTTCCCTTCCACTGGCCGCTCTCCGGTGCACCCCCCCCCCCCCCCCCCCCCTTCCGGACGGCGAAGCCAGCCACCGCCGGCCGGGCCCTGGGAGTGGGAGGAGGAGGAGGGGGGCGGGGAGGAGGGGGCCCGCGACCCCCACTGAATGTAGTGCCATGGTCGCCGCTTTGGTCTTGACACACTTCGCCGCACCGCCGGTTGGAGAACTTGTTCCAACATCGGCGAGGGGGGCGGGGGACGGGGAGGGGGCGGGGAGGGGGGCAGCGACGACCCTGCTAGGCCTGACGGAGCACGGGACGGGACGGGACGGGCTGGCGGCTGTCTGCATCCTCTCCCGCGCCAAAAAAAATAAAAATAAGTAACAAAACAAAAGCGCACGCGCGACTATGAGAAATTCGGCCGTCGAATATTTCACCACAGCCGACGTCGGAGCTGCGCCGGCGAGGACGTAGTTTTCCATCGTTACAACTTGGTCCGAGACGGGTGTTTCGGTAGCGCTCGAGGACTGGGGAAAGCTGGTCTCGAGCCGACCGCGGGAAGCGGCTTGGTCTGGTGTCGGAAAAGGGGCGCGAATGTCAAAAAATTTAAGTAGAAGACTATGATTTTAAACCTACGTTTGCCAACGATTTGCGTATTTGTAAAAATGTGTTCACGGAATAATTGGCTCGGACGGACAGCATTTAGTAACAGGCGGACAGACAGGATGGGCCTGCAGAGCCGGTAGGCAGCTCGGCAGCTCCAGCCAAGCCCGGAAGTGCACGGCGCGGCACGGCGCGGCACGGCCGGCACGGCGGCACACGGCGCGGCACGGCGCGGCACGGCCTGGCACGGTGCAGCGACGGTGCAGCGGCTTCAACTTCAATCGCTTCCTGCACCGGTGCCCGCTGCTCTAGGAAGTAACTGCATCACTGCTCCATCCACCTTCCCGGCCCCGGCGCCAGCCTCCCCCTCCTCATCTCTCCTTCCCTCCCTCCCCCTCCCTCCCCCCCCCCTCTCTCTCTCTCTCTCTCTCTCTCTCTCTCTCTCTCTCTCTTTCTCTCTGCTCCTCCCTTCCCCCCACCCCCTTCTTTTTATTATTTGCAGGGCACGAACAGACGGCATGGCTTCGCGCAGATATGTGATAGCAATAGGATCAATTATTTAAAACAAACAGTTAATCGGCACGGCCCTATCTGCCCTCTCTCATCCTCCCCCACGCTCTAGCTTTAAAAAATAAATCATAAAATAACTTGATACAATGTACGTAATTCATTATCCGGCACAGCGCGCAGACATTAAACTTGCTGTCATTCGGCCGGAGTGAGTGAGTGAGTGGTGCGGGATCACCGTGAGCGGCTGCTGTTGGCAGTGGTGGCGGCTACTCCCGCGGGGCAATTGAAAAGAAAGGGCCACCGCTGGCCCCGTTTTCAGCACCGGCGTAAGCTCGGTATGCTGGCGCGCTGAAAAAAAATATGATCATAAGGGAACGCTGGCAGTGGCTTCCGCCCCGTGGGTACCCCTTGCCTCCGCTATATCTCCAGGATGTTGTCGAGTGATTTTTTGGTCTGCCCGTCGAACATGCCGAAGAAACGCAGCGTGCGACATCTATCAACACTCGTCTCGAGGCTGTTCTGATAATAGGGCTGCACTGCACAGTGAACAGCTCGAGGGCAGCGAAGACGTCGCTCGTAACCGCCTGCAGGGACCAGGCGGCACGAACGAGGCGGGGGCCAGGTTGGGCCAGGTGTCTCTGGTAGACTTTGGTGGACCTGTCCGGGAAATTTAATTGCACTCACTCACTCACCACTCACAGCACTTTTTTACTGCAGCGACGTCTTCGCTGCCCTCGAGCTGTTCACTGTGCAGTGCAGCCATATTATCAGAACAGCCTCGAGACGAGTGTAGATAGATGTCGCACGCTGCGTTACTTCCGCATGTTCGACGGGCGGACATAGAAATCACTAGACGACATCCTGGGGATATGGAGGCAAGAGGTACCCCCGGGGCGGAAGCCACTGCCAGCCTTCCCTTATGATCATATTTTTTTTCAGCGCGCCAGCAAACCGAGCTTACGCCGATGCTGAAAACGGGGCCAGCGGTGGCCCTTTCTTTTCAATTGCCCTGCGGGAGTAGCCGCCCGCCCAGACTCTCCCGGCGCCGGGGCCATTTGTCTATTTTAACCAGCGAAAGGGTGTGGGCGGGGGTGAACACTGGTACTCAATGCAACCGAAACGATGCCAGATTCGTGACCAGCATAGTTGACTTAGTCGGAAACGACACCCGGATTACGGCTTTCGGACGATTTTTAGTTGGGTGTTCAAGGTGTTCAAAGGTTGAACAGGCTGTACAGGCCGGTACAGGCTGTACCGGACGGCAGCAGTGAGACATTCGTCCACCCCGACCCCAGATAAGGTTTTAGAGACACCAAATCAGTCGGAAAACACGCCCAGATCACCTGTCTGGCTCAATTCTGAAATTGCACGTTCGAAGTGTTCAAGGTTTTAACGGGGTTTGAACAGACTGCGGGTCTAGGACGAGCTAGACAGATAGTCAAATGGACGCTGCGGTTTGTATTTTGTTCAACAGGGCCCAGTTAGCCGGAAAGTTCTGATCACAATCTAGTCAAAATATGTTCAAAATTTTCAAATTTTGAACATCGAACAGTCACCAGCATACTGATATTCATCAGGGCCGTATGTGGGGGTATAAAGAAAGGTTCTAAAACCTATCGGGAAGTATAACAGCGACATGGAACCACCTAACTGGGCGAATACCTTAGTTAAAATATAGGTGTTCAAAAGTGTTCAATATCTCGACTCGTACCGAAGATTTCAAAAAAGACGTCGAGCTATTTTTCTCTTTTCATGCTTCTATCATAATATGTTGGCCGGCTGGGTGAGTGGCCGTCCCGGCGTGGCGAGCCGTGGCGCGGCGTGGCGCGGCGTGGCGAGCCGTGCCGGTGCACTTACTTCCGCATATTCCGGCCAGGCCGGCCAGGCCTCGGCTGGGTACCGACGAGCCCCTCGATCGTGTCCTGTCCTAGCCGACAGCCCTCGGGCAATATATCTCCGATCGCCCGTGGGCTACGCGGCGAGACGTCGACGTGGACGTCGTGGACACCGCGACGAGCCGCTGCACCGCGGCATGCGCTGTGTCATGGGTGCTGCTAAATTTTTCATATCGGCCGCGGCGCTGCGGGGACCACCGGCGGCGTCCGCCGTCGTGCAGCACGCATCCCTCCGCACGGAACGGGAGCGTGCGCGCGGTGTCGTCGGCGAGGGGAGGAAGAGGGACGCCAAAGCGGGGCTCGGTAGCTGCACGTTCACGTAACGCGGCGCCGCCTACCCCGCACTGCACCGGGCGGTATTGCACTAGGCGTCCTTCTGGTCCTCGGCGTCCTCCTGGTCCTCGGCGTCCTCCTCGTCGTCGGCGTCCTCCTCGTCGTCGGCGTCTTACAGTCGTCGGCGTCCTCCTGTCGTCGGCGTCCTCCTGCCGTCGGCGTCCTCCTGCCGTCGGCGTCCTCCTGCCGTCGGCGTCCTCCTGCCGTCGGCGTCCTCCTGCCGTCGGCGTCCTCCTGCCGTCGGCGTCCTCCTGGTCGTCGGCGTCCTCCTGCCGTCGGTGTCCTCCTGCCGTCGGCGTCCTCCTGATGATCGTTGTCCTCCCTGTCGTCGGCATCCTCCTGACGAGGGAGCGCACTTCCAGAGAACGATCTATATGCAATATTCCCGCCACGAAAAGTGAATCCAGTCTCGGGCCGAGCCGGAATGACGATATAAAAGTATACGCTGTGCCTGTGGCCTGTGCCTGGAGCCGCGCTGGGGTCTCTTCCGGCTGCCGTTTGCTGCCTCGCTGGCTCCGGGCTCCGGGCTCCGGGCTCCGGGCTCCGGGCTCCGGGCTCCGGGCTCCGGGCTCCGGGCTCCGGGCTCCGGGCTCCGGGCTCCGGGCTCCGGGCCCTGCACTCCGCCGCTGCAGTCGCTGTTACACAACCCCGCGCCGTTTAATATCAGGCGGCTCCGCGGCCCATAACCAGCTGCTGACAGAGTGATTTCTGCTAAAAGCATAGCGCCGTTTGCTCAGGTGTCTTATTTACCTGGGCCGGTATCAGCTCTGGTCGGGGCTCCGGTTCGTTATCGAGTAGCGTTACGCCTCCGCCGTGGAAACCAGCCCCCGCCTCGCACGCATGCATGACTGGAAAAGACGAAATTGGGCGCCAAACGCGGGTAAACTGTTTCCGTGGAAGGAGTAAACCGGTCGGGTCGGCGGGGGCCTCTTCCCGGGCGGGGGGGGGGGGGGGGGGGGGGGGGGGAGGCGGTGCAGGGAAGTGGTCACATCACCTGCAGGGAAGCAGCGGTAGCTGGCGGCGGCACGGCAGGGGGTTGTGCAAAGTGTTATAATACTACCAAGTAGCCTAGGCGCGTGAGAACGCCGGGGGAGGCTCGCCTAGGCTAGACTCGGCTAGACTCTGCGGAATCCTGCCGACATTCTCATCACTGCATCCCCTGCAGACGCGCCCACGGTGCGCACCCAGGCCCGGTCTGCATATCTCCCGCGCCAACAAGACCCTCCAAAGGCACCCTCTCTAGGAGATTCCCCAAGCATGTGCAACCATGTTTGCTGGAAATATTCACTGGCCCCCTTATTTTAAACGGCCCCTTCGTTTTGAGTGCCTAGGATTCGAATCCTGCCGGTTTGATTTTTTTTATTTTTTAAATGCCCCCTCGGTCCAGCGTCTCGTTCGATCCCTTTAGTTCGGCCTGCCACCGCGCAGAGCGCGCCCCGTGCCTCGCGCTGAGGCTAGCTGGGCAGCCCCCAAGGCCTGCCGGCCAGGTGAATAGCATCGCAGTCGCCTTGGCTCTGATTAGCTCAGTCGATCTAGACCAGAGGCCTCCCCATCGGCTGCCGTCCGGTCCCGTCCGGCTCGCAACAGTGTTACGGACAACGGCGTCCGGTAATTGCAAATTAACGACTCATACGCGCCTGGCGTTCAATGCATCCTGCCTCACGCGGCGCCTGCAAGACGCGTCATAGAAAACGCTTCTTTTATTTTACCGCCGCGCGGCGCGAAATTCGAAACGCTGCGCGGATCCCAGCCAGTAAAGAATGCTCTGCTGTGGTTACGCGCTCGGATATTTTTATTTTGCCGCACTTTCAACAACTATCGCGCCTCGTGGGCGGCTAAGTACGCGATGAGGAACGGTAATTATAAAGACGTGATGTAAAATGAAGCCCCCTTCCCTCTCCCCTCTCTCCCTTCCACCGGAGTCGCTTTGTGAAAGTAGCCCAGATAGCTCGGCTCGGCTCCGTGCCTCCCTCCGCCGGCCTAGCCAAGCGCTCGCTGCTGCAGCAGTGCAGAGCGGGCACTGACCTCTCCCACTGCCTCCTCTCTCTCTCTCTCTCTCTCTCTCTCTCTCTCTCTCTCTCTCTCTCTCTCTCTCTCTCTCTCTCTCTCTCTCTCTCTCTCTCTCTCTCTCTCTCTCTCTCTCTCTCTCTCTCTCTCTCTCTCTCTCTCTCTCTCTCTCTCTCTCTCTCTCTCTCTCTCTCTCTCTCTCTCTCTCTCTCTCTCTCTCTCTCTCTCTTTCTCTTTCTCTTTCTCTTTCTCTTTCTCATTCTCTCTCTGTTCACTCACTCACTTTTCTTCCACCCCTAGTCTTGTGTCTCTCTCCCTCCCACAAGTGTCTGCCTAACCCTTCATCGCGGGTTTCTATCATTGACGGCCCCCTTCGGGTGACCTTTGGCCTACGAGGACGCGCAGACCGGGTCAGACCCAATTAAGCGTCGCGGGGTCCTCGGACAGTCCTGAAGGACCCATTCCCTGCGCTGCGTTTCGCTCACGCAAACCAAACCGCGCGCTCAGCGCCGAATCCTGCCCAAACTCTTCCTTTCACTTGTCAATCCCGGATCCGCCTGCCTGTGGGAACCTTGTGCCGACCGCGGGCACCGGCGGGGCCGGCGGGGGCCTCCAGGCCAGGGCCGACCGGGGTGGTCCTGGAGGAAGGAGGATGTGAAGGGCGCTGGCGAGAAGAGGACGGCGACGAGAAGAAGGAAGCCGACGACCAGGAGGACGCCGACGAATGGAAGAACGTCGATGGACAGGAGGACGCCGACGGACAGGAGGACGCCGACGGATAGGAGGACGCCGACAAACAGGAGGCCGCCGACGAACAGGAGGACGCCGACGGACAGGAGGACGCCGACGAACAGGAGGCCGCCGACGAACAGGAGGCCGCCGACGAACAGGAGGCCGCCGACGGACAGGAGGACGCCGACGGACAGGAGGCCGCCGACGAACAGGAGGACGCCGACGAACAGGAAGACGCCGACGGACAGGAGGACGCCGACGAACAGAAGGACGCCGACGGACAAGAGGACGCCGACGAGAACAATTTCGGGAAGACAATAAGGATGCGATGAATGTTTCGGCGGTCCTTTCTCGTCGGCCACGGTCAGCGAGGAGCGGAGGGGGTACCGCGTCGAGGGAAAGGTACTTGAGCGCGGAGGGAGGGAGGGGCGGGACACGGTGAGAGAAGAGGGGGGAGGGGGGTCTGTTCCGTCGACGGCGGCGTGACCAACAAAGGTCACGATTTCGGCGGCCTGGTCCGGGACGGCCGCGGGATCGCGCGGCGCGCGGACCGCCAAGGACCCTGGCCATGAATCTGCATCACGGCATCGCGGGGCTGCGTCCGCGTCGTCATGGCGGCGGCGGCGGTCCCAGGGGCGCTGCGCGGCGCGGCGCGGCGGGGAGATTCGGACGCGGACCCCCTAGAATTAGGAGGCGGCCAGGCGCGCGTGCCGAGAAGGGAAGAGGAGAGAAGACTGTTGACGCGCTTGTTGTTAAAACTCATTACAACTGGAGTTCGGTCACGGCCGGGACGATTCGCAGCGCCAGCAGTGTTCGGCGGGAACAACAAGAGATCCCAGGTCCTCGAGGCAGGCCGCTCCTTACCGACCAGAAATGAAAATAATTGTGCTTCTAAAGGTAATAAGCGTTTCTAGTTCCGCCAACGCTTCCGGAAAAAAATTGAAAGTTTTCCAAAAAATAATGTCCGTGGGGGAAAAGTGGCATATTTGCAGGCGTTGTCATAAAATGTCCCCGAGCTGAAACGACTTCTGAGCACTTTGTAGTTGTCGATGGGGGAGGTGCGGAGGCCGTAGTCAGTGGGCCGACACCCAGAGCGCCGAGAGCGCTGAGCCCCGATGTGGCCCCGGCCGGCCCCAGTACGGCACGAGCGCCTTGACCTTAGCCGCGGGGGCTGCACGAGGCTTTCTAGCATTAATAACCCCCGTCGCGGATGTATGAGGGCGTGGGTGCGAGAGGGACAGAGGCGGGTGACAGAGCAGCGACAGAGCCGAGAGGTGCGAGAGAGACGGCAAGGCGCGGGGCGGAGTGGGACATGACAGCAGAGGAGGGGCCGAAGAGTGCAGTGGAGCGGGGCGCCGGCCCTGCTGGGGGCTGCGGGGAACTGCAGGGGGTCTGCGGGGCACCGGGTGGGCCTTGCACCTTGGTAGGTGACAATGCCGATAGCAGAGCGCGCGCAATTCGATCCGCGACCCGGCGCGAGGCTACACAAACCTCGGCCGGATGAAGGTGGCGCTCTACACCTCTCTACTCTGCAAAAAAAAAAAAAAAAGCGAAAAAAACAATCTTCTCAAAACTTTTAGGAAGGCGTTGTTTATAAACTTCTTCCGAATAGTAGCGTTTCCGTAAACCGAGCGAATAATTTCGACGCCGAGCGCCTGTGACTGCCAGGGTGGTAGGCCAGCCCGCACGACACGCGTGCATGGAGAAGCCGTGGTTGCCTACCCAGCAGGCGCCGCAGGACAAAAATTAGAGCGCTGCTAAAACTGCGACATCATCGTTGGCGCGGTTATCTATTGATGGTTCCTTCTACGTCTCTTTGTTAGTGAATAAAACTGAACAAAACCATCAGGTTTTTTTTAGTTTTTTTTTAATTTTGGAAGGAAACGAGTCGTACGTGAGCTTCCCCTTTCTCTCTGCTTGAAAAGGTCACCCTGTGCACGCCGGGCTCGGGCCGGGCCGGGCAGGTGGTGGCGCCCAGTGGCGCCCAGTGGCGCCCAGTGGCGCCCAGTGGCGCCTCCCGTCCCCCTCTCGGCACACTCCACGGCACGAGCCACCCGCGGCACCCAGACGCACCTCTGTAAATTTGCCTTGAGCCCAGGCCTCACAGACCCCGTGAGGTTGTGGAGGGGGCTATAAACCACTCCTAGAGGATTCTCTAGTATGTTGCAGAGGACAGTCAAAGCCAGCAGCAGACTAGAAGTGAAATCCGCAACGAGTTGAGCCAAGCCTCCTGACCTGGCTGCATTTCAACAGTATCTATTTTGACAACTTCAACTTCAACCTGCATCGAGCCCCCTGCTTCAGATCGCTGGTTTCTTTTCCACGTCCTTCGAGACCTGCTCGGCGCGGTGATGGCTTCTTCGTTTCGCCTCGCGCAAGTGCAGCAGTGCAGTGCAGCCAACGGCCGAACCCGGAAACGCCTCTGGAGTGCACTAGCAGCAGCAGCAGCAGTGCATTCGGCCTCCAGGGCAGCCAACCGTACATGCCGCGGCTGCAGCTGCCTGCACAGCCTGCTCCACACACTACGCACGCGGTTCGCCTTTGGCGCGAAAAGTTTGTCGGTTTCAAATTGGAGTTGGTGATGAGGATCCGTCCGTGCCATTGCCTAAACCCGCTGTCCATTAATGGCGGGCGAAAAGAGGACGGTCAAGGTTGACAACCACGCAATCATACGCACGCATGCTGCCTGTCTGTCTGTCTGTCTGCCTGTCTGTCTGCTCGTCAGTCGGCCCGTCAGTGTGACCCCAACGGATACACTCAGTAACGTTTACTGAATTTTTCATACGCTCCCGGCGCATGTCGGCATCTCCGTCGCACTCTCATACCTGAACGCACCCGTCCCGTTCCGCCTCCCCGCTATCTCACTCGCACTTTCGTGGGCGCCAGCCCGTGCCGCCCCCGGCCGCCCCCCGCGGGCCCCGCTCAGCTGGCAGCCAGCTCGATGGCCTCTCACTCACTTTCGTCGTCGTCGTCTGCGTCTTACGCCACAGTGGGGGCCCGAGGCGTCTCCGCCGGCAGCAGTCGGCAGCGGCGCTGCTGCGGGTACCCGAATCCGGCGCTGGTATTCGAACCCGCGACTGGTATGCGGACATCAGTGGGGTTACACTCAAATGGCGCGCCTCTTTTGTGTGTGCGAGAGAGACAGAGAGCGCCCCCCGAGAGTAGTGTTGCCAACGTCTGCACGTCAAACACGCTGCTGCGAGTCTTCTCCGTCCTACTGAGCACTAGCCAGCTTCAAGTCTCGCCAGTTCACACCACTCGCCGTAGCGCAAGCGGCTGCGGCGTCGCCACTGGTCTCTCGGATGAGTCGGGCGACACGGGTTCGATTCCCGCTCGTTTCATTTTACTTTTCCGACAAAAATTGCTAGCCTGCTCTCGGGGGGCGCCCCTAAAATTAGGCAACCCGACCTTCGCGGACATGCTGCCGGTACTCGAACCCGATCCCGATGCCGGTATTCGAACCCGATGTCGATGCGCGAAACAGATCTGGTCCGTATCCCCGATGTTGATATTCGAACCCGAAGTCTGTATTCGAACCGCGGTCGGTATTCGAACCCCCGTCAGCAGGCACCGGGCACACAGTCCACGCCGGCAGCTCGCGCTATCGACGCGGGGGAATCGAACATATTGCTAGGGGTTGATGTACTGCTGCACGTCTAGTCGAGCAATTTTTTTATTCCGCCTCGGCGTCGGCGGGAGTCGAACCCACGCCGCCGTATCCGTCGGCGCGGCGCCCGGCCGGTACGTAGGTCTGTGGCGTCTCTAGTTGGCGGCCGCTAGACGCGGGGCTTGCTTGGCCTTGCCGGAGCCAGGAAGTGCCACCGCGAGGTACGCGGCCGGCACAGCACAGCACAGCGCGCGGCGGAGCATGGCCGGCACCGCCGCCTCCATTAAAGGCAGCAAGCAGGTCAGGTTAGGTCGTCCCGAGGTTAGGTTAGGTCAGCTTGTGTCGCAGGGGGTCAGGCTGGATTGGGCGGGTTAGATAAGGTGTCCGTGCCGCGCCCTGCCGCGCACGCGTTGGATCCAAGCCATAAATGACTGTTCCAGGGAAGACTATGTTGGCCTGGCTGGGCCCCCGCTGCTGCTGCTGCTGCTGCTGCTGCTGCTGCTGCTGCTGCTGCTGCCCCTCGGCCGTTAGCGAGGGCCCCTTCTCACGGTGCACCGCCTTGCCTTCCTGTAGTAAATACGCAAATTATACGGCCGAAACCCTCCTTACGTAAAGCGCGCGCTTTATAACCGCCGCTTTGATTGACAAGGCGGTGATGTGAGTCGTGCCGGTGGAAGCGGGGCGGGAGCAAGGCGGTGCCGCCCGCAAAAGTATTATTCGCACCTATCGAGACCTGCCATCGGGCGCCGGCCGGGCCGCGCGCCACGGCGCATGCGCGGAGCAGCGGAGCAGCCGGGCGCCAAGATTCGAAAGATCGCGCGCTTGCTGCTGCATCGCCGGCATCGATCTTGGGGATGAAAAATAACGAAGCCCGCGCTGTGCAGTCGCGGAAGTCGATCGGCCGCATTGTTCACCGCGGGGACGCTGTGTTATTGGCGTGTCAATCAGCTGGCTGGCGAAACAACCGGGAACTGAATTTCTCATACACTTACCGAATGTTGTTGTCCGAGGCTGCGCGTTCGGGCCCCGTGTTCCCGCATCCTGTGGACACAGAGGAGGACGCGATTAGCAGATCGTTCGGACAGAAAAAACTGTTTTCAATCGTTGGATGAAACGCTGAAAACTAGAGAAGAGTGGCCGAAAATACTCCCTAGAAGCATTGAAAAAATATAAATAAATTATTAAGACTGAGAAATCGGAATTATTGAGTGAGCAGCAAACTCCAGGAACGAACCGTCTCAACCATAATGGGTGGTTCTCGGCGGTAAAGTCTTAGCAACCGCATCTTGGGTGTGCGCTTGCGTGTGTGTGTGTGTGTGTGTGTGTGTGTGTGTGTGTGTGTGTGTGTGTGCGTGTGTGCGTGTGCGTGCGTGCGTGCGTGTGCGATGTGTGCGCGCACTGCTTCTGTATGGGCACGCACAGGCACATCGCTCGCCGGCGAGTCCAAAATGTCAGCAGGCCGTCAGTTACCGAGACAGGGGGTGGGAGGGAGAGAGGAGCGTAGGATGCATGCTGACTTGTCATGAAATGTAATCCACACGCGGTTTTATGTATGCACTCCCATCTCTTTGAACAGCTATACGCGTTTCTTTTTACATTTATGGATTTCTATTTCGACAAATCATATCGCGTAGTGGACACATTTCAAGAATAATACATAGCGATCGTGCCTCGAGAATATGGATGATTTCCTTTCATAGATTTCTGCAGCACAGTTTGCACACCGAGGAAGTCGTGCGAGAGAAAGGACCCCGTAAATCACGTTCAATAACCTGCTGCCCTACAGCCACAGCGAGAGAGAGAGAGAGAGAGAGAGAGAGAGAGAGAGAGAGAGAGAGAGAGAGAGAGAGAGAGAGAGAGAGAGAGAAAGAGAGAGATCACGCGCAAGATCTCCATCCTTGATGCGTTGCTAGGAATGCAAAAAGGGAAAAGTGCATTCAAGCATTCAACCACTCTCAAACCCGTTCCCCTTCTATTTTTTTTCGCACGGGCTCACCCACGTTAAGTGCTTTCCGGGTGCATCTTTTCGAATAAAATACACTTCTGTAAATTTCTTTGAATTTCTACACGACGAACGCGCGCTAGATTTTTCATACGTCTCCGATATCGCGCCGCCTTCGGAAAGGGCTACCCGGCGCGGCGGGGTGCGTTGACCTCCTGCCCGACGCACACAGTAGCTAGAGAACACGGCTTGTCCGCCTTGAATTAGTTCGCGGCCGGCTCACTCTATCGCTCTATCCTGCTCCGAGCTCTATCCTATCCGTCCTCTATCCTGGCCGCCTACTCTATACCGCCCCCTCTATCATCGTATTCTGCTCAAGAGCGCACGTGAGCGGTTCTCCCCCCGGCGCCGCTCGCCGCTAAATGTGACGAGTCATTTTTAATCGTATGAGAAATTCATACGCTGCGTGGCGGCTCACTGGCTCACTGCGCGCGATACTTAGCCGTGCACGGGGGAGAGAGAGAGAGAGAGAGAGAGAGAGAGAGAGAGAGAGAGAGAGAGAGAGAGAGAGAGAGAGAGAGAGAGAGAGAGAGAGAAGGATAGCGCGGAATGTCACGTGACGGGTGTGACGTCACGCGTCAGGGTCGGCCGCGACGAGCTGCATAGGCGAATCGCTTCCGGTGTGCGCCGCTGCGCTCTGCCACGCTCCGCCACGCTCCGCCACGATCCGCCACGATCCGCCACGCCGCCGAGGCAACGCGATGCACCAACGTCGGGCTGGTCAGGGATCCGAGGCACCGCACCGCGCACGTGACCACCTCATCGTAGTACAGCCCGCTCGGGACGGGAGCATGGAACGGGCTGTGCCGGGTGTCGTCCAGGAGCTGATCATCGACCAGCGGTAAGGATGAGAAATTTCAAAAAAAAAAAATAATAATCTTGCCATTGCCATTACATTTCATATTTGAGACTCGAGTGAGACTCCGCATCCGCGCCGCGGGATTCCGATAATGGTGATAAGCTAACCTAACCTAACCTTTTCTGGTACTAAAACTGTCGGAACGTATTCGTTTATGCGGCCGGTATGAAAAATCGCTACAGCGGCACGATCCGACGACGCCGAGGCCGTGGGCAGCCGTTGGCAGCCGTGGGCCGTGTGCTGCGCGGGGAAGGGCACATCACCACATCACATCGCCTAGGCAGAGCTAGGCAGGCGAGGCGGACGAGGAAGTCTAGCCTAGCCTAGCGCCTGCTGCGCAGCGCCGCAGCTAAGCGATGCGTCAATACCCCGCGCTCTAGGAGGTGGCCTGGGCCGGGGGTATCTCCTGCGTGATCACGTGAGCACGTGCGTGCGCGCGGCAGTCGGCGACCACGACAGTCGTGTCGTGACGTCAGAGCGACAACACGGAAATGCGACAGCAAAAGCGCGGGAGGGTGGACGGGCGGGAGTCGTCAATTTTTCCGGTATTTTTATTTTTTCGATCATGTTTTCTTATCGATATTTCGTAATTTAATTTCCCCTTTTTTTTTTTCCCCCCTTTTATTTTCGAACGTTTGTATCCGGTCTTGTCATAGGGTAATGCGGGGCCCGGCTGCTGCCGTGAGTTCGGCTTGAGGGCTCGGGCCAAGCTGGCACTGCTGACAGGCTGGGCTGGCCGGGGGCAGCCGGGGGCGGCCGGGGGCGGCCGGCCGGGGGCGGCGACGGCCGAACCCATATAGACGTGACCCCTAGGCGGCGTAGCCATAGAGCCTGGCCCTAGGCCCCACTAGATTCTGTTGGCCCGCGCCTCGACCCCCCGATGGCCGTTCGGATTTAGCAGCCCACGTCATCGTGATACAAACACTCGGGCGGGCGGACAGGCATCAGCGGGTAGGCAGGGTAGGCAACCCAGCTGCCAGCCCCTCACACACAAACCGGGGACGAAATAGGAGGCAAGACCTGCTGAACTATCGAGAATAGAAGCTAGCTGAACAAAGGGGTACCACTCACTCGTGAGGCAATCGTACGAACATTTAACATAAAAATTTGATTATTTTTAAATAGATATTTTCCCCGACAGATTGCTGCAGTTTGTGTTTTTTCTCCTGTTTTTTTTTTTACTGAATTTTTCTTGTCTTCGAATATTTGGGGGGCGTGAGAAGCAGTGTGTTGCTGGAGCAAACTGTCGTTGGCGCGGGCTGGAGTCTCTGTATGTGACATGAAGGCTCGGTGGGTTCGACTCCCACAGACAGCCCTCGCACGCTGGTTTTTCGCGTCCAACGGATAATAAAATCAGGTGGTTTCCTAACGGTCCCTTATTAGGCACGCAGGCGGGGCGGAGGTGGGCCCAAATAATCTGTTTGCCTACTTTTCTAGCCTAGCCTAACCTAGCCTAAGCTAACACCGCCGTGGGGTCCGCGGCCATCGGACAGCAGACCGCCGTCAAGCCCAACAACATCAGCAGCAGCAACAGCAAGCAGCCCGGCGCGGGTTGACTGGCCTCTGACGGCGGCGTGGCGCGCTAGAACGGGCTAGAATCCCCCCCCCCCCTCCCTCCCCGAGCCTCTCTCTTTTCACTCTCACAGTCTCTAGCGCGGCCAGAAGGCAAACCCTGCGACCCGTTCACCGCCGCCCAGCAAAGAGCCTTACGTTACGTCAAAACAGAACGGCGGTGGGACAGGACGGGACGGGGCGCCGACGTTCGGTCCCCACGAGTCCAACGCTTCCTTCCTTCCTCCCTTCCCTTTTTGCCTCCCTTCGCTTCCGTCGCGCGAGAAATAATTCTCTTTCAAATGTAGCGCGCCACCGCCTGTGACTGTATAGCAGAGTATTTCCAATGGCACTTTCAAAACGGAAGTTGGCCAACAAACACCATTACTTCGCGCGCGCGGGCGGGTTCCACGGGCTCCACATTTGGCGCGGCGCTTATGAGCGTCAGGATTTCTCATACTGATGTCGGGAGTTGTTTGTTCTTCCCTCTCTTTGGACGCAAGGTGCGTGACTTTGAAAATAACGGACGCGCGGCAGAGTATTTCGGAGAAGCCCGAAACGGAAGTAAGAAGTCGTAACGAAGAAGGAGAATCCCGGAGGAAATGTGAGAAATCGCGTGATTGTTAAAGGGCAGTTGCGGGGTTCCAAATACTCGATTTCTCATACTTTCCTGTATTCTTCTTCTTCGTTATTACGACTTCTCACTTCAGTTCTGACCTTCTCCGGAGTACTCTATTCAAAATGACGTCGTTGTTGTCGTGCGGGCTTCTCCTAAATACCCTATTATTCATGAAATGGGTTTGTCCGCGCGGCCGGTGGGAACTGGACTATATGCCGCTGTGAAGGGCAGCGGCAGCGGCCAGCAGCGGCCAACTATGTAATACCACTTACTGGTGCGAACCAGCATCGTATTACAGCCGCGTACGTAAACGTGTGACTTGGTCGTGTGTGTGTGTGTGTGTGTGTGTGAGTGCGTGTGTGTGTGTGTGCTAGGATTACTTCATTAGTCATAAGGCAGAGGGAAGGAAAGGGCAAGGCAGCATGCTAGGTAGGTGTCCCTGTGACGTGTCGCGGCAGGCCTCCGCGGCAGGGTCATTGACACCGCCCCCCCTCCCCCTTCCGCCCCCTCCAACCCCCTCCCTCCCCTCTCCCCCTCCCCCGCGAGGAGGCCCTTGTATTTTGCACAGGAGCGCGCGCATGCGTCAAGCGAGGCCCTATACACCACCGCCGCTACCGCCAGCCGGGGTCCTTGTCCGAGGAAGGGAAGACGAGGACGGAAGAGAGGAGCTGAAGAATAGTGACGAGAAAGGGAGGGAGAGAGGGGGCGAATGAGAGAGAGAGAGAGAGAGAGAGAGAGAGAGAGAGAGAGAGAGAGAGAGAGAGAGAGAACAGAGACAGAGAGAGACAGAGAGAGAGACAGAGAGAGAGGCCAGAAAAAATGTCAGGAAACACACAGAGAAACTGAAAGAGAGAAGGGCAAGGAAAGAGAAAGAGAATGGAGGCGCAGGGAGGGAGGGGGGGGGGTCGGGGCGAAGATGAATCAGCTGATCGCAGCGACCTTGAGGGAGCGCCGAAAAGTGGAGAGTGGAGGGGAGCGGTGCAGTGGCGGTTCGGGGGCCGCCTCCGCCTCCCCGTCGCCGAGCGCCCTCTGGGACCGCTAAGGGGTACGCCCCCCCCCCCCCGGGGAGGGGTGGGGGGGGGGGCACGCACCGGGGGCACACACGCAAGGTACAAACGGTGGCCCTATCTAGCTTGATGACCACCAACCATGCCCCTGGTAAAATAATGGGAAAATGGCGAGTGGGACATTCGTGCACTACTTTTCGAGGAAGGGAAAAAGTAAAATTATGTTATCGGAACGTCATGGTCATGCCCACCACGAAGTAGGAGAGAGAGAGAGAGTAGCAGCAGCAGCAGCAGCTTACGCGCAGCAGCAGCGGCGACATACACACACACTTTGCACACACACACACACAGTGTCGTGGCAGACATTTCGGACGCCCGGTACCCGTTGCAAGATGCACCCGTATATATAGCTCCGGAGGTCGACAGTATATCGTCAGCGAGAGCCAAGGGTGGCGAGGCCCCCCGGGGGGCACAGACGGGCCCCCGGACCGCGCCTCACCGATTTCCCGCCAGCGGGGACCCTTCCCCGCGGAACCGCAGGCCCCCGGCCGCCCCCAGGCCCCCACCGCAGCCCCCGGGGGGCGGACAAGGCGCGCCTCCGCCCCCTGGGTCCGCAGCGTGGAGCGGGCGCTGCCGGTGGCGCCGCCTGGCGGCCGAGCGGGGAGCTACCGCCTGGGCCCGGGCCGCCGGCCACCGCACCGGGCAAGGCCGGACAAGGCCGCCCGCTACCCGCCCCCTCCCCTCCCCTCCCCGCACCGTCCCCACAACCCCGTGCCCCCCGCTGCGATTAATTTGACGCCCGCCGCTTCGGCATGAAAAATTCGGCTATGAAAAATCCTGCGTGCGCCTCGGGACGCAACGCCACCTACAGCATCAGCAGGAACAACACCACCGCGCTGCGGCAGACGGTAAGGTCCGTATCGCCATCTCGCGCCGTAGACGTCTTCGGCTCCGGACAGCATCGGGCCGGTCACTTCCGCGGATTGTTCTCGCAGCCGGAGCCGTACTGAGAGTGAGCCGAAGGGGCCGCAGCTGCTTATGTGCGGCCGAGAGCCCAGCCGGCCCGGCCCGGACCTAAGGTCAGCCGTGCTGTATTGTTGTGACCGGCCGACTCGGTTCGAAAGCAGCGGCAGCACTGCGGCGCAGTTACGCTGAAAGCGAATCTGAATGCGACTGTTACTGTCCGGAGGGGTCGCTGGGGCACCGTATGGCCTGGCTAACGCGGCCGTTAGCGGGGCTGTGATTGGTCAGACGAGGTCGTTCAAGGCGACGGCGCGGCGGCGATTTCAAACCGTCCCGTTCCGGCGCAGTAATTAAATTTCTCATTTCGAAATGGCGCGCGCGCTCTGAGAGCGGTCGATGGCCGTTCGTGACGGATAGAGGTTTCCAAATGAGACTTGGAAACGGAAGTTGAAGAACAAAAACACTTTCAGACCGGAAACTCACGAGGGCAGGTATGAGAAACTTGATCACGTTTTGAGTGAACTTGGAAGTAAGTTTCCAGATCTGGCGCGGTTCTCATACATCAACATTTCTCATACCTGCCCTCGAGAGTTTCCGGTCTGGAAGTGTTTTTGTTCTTCAGCTTCCGCTTCTGAGCTTCGCTGGAAGCCTCTATTCCGGGGCGCTACGGGGTTTGTGGACGCCGGCGCCCCCTGAGGCCGGTGCACCTGGCGCGGCTCGTCGCGGTCCTGAAGCACTCAGGTGCTCACGCAAATGAGAGAAAGGTAGGCGTGGCGCACCTGCACGCATGCGCACTGGCGTGGCGCGCCGCGGCGTTCCCCGCTGCACATTCGATGCAGATTCCGCGTCATGTCCGGGTTCGAATCCGGGCGGGGGTGCGCGCGCCGCCACGCTTTTCTCGCTTTTCGCGCGTCCGCCGGGAACACACTCATCAACGGCGCCGCCGCAGCTATGACGTGGAATGGTGCGAACGGGAAGGAGTGAGAGGGGCGAGTGAGAATGCGTCCCGCCTCGCTCTGCGGAAGACAGAGACGGAAGAGGCTCGCTGACTGCAGCGGACTGCCGCTGCAGCAGGCTGTGAACATGTCCCAGCCAATTAGCGGGATGCACTACAAGCTCTGCAGCTCCACGCCGCGCGCCTTTTCCCCGGCGCCGCCCGAGCGGGAATCGAACCCACGGCTCGCAGCGCGGTCAGTAGAATACGAAAGGAACAACAGCGCCGCGCGCATCTGATTTATCATACTTTGTTGCGGTGGTTATATTTTTTCCGGGATGTGGTGCAGCGGACTATGTAACACTGAGCGGCACGCCCCCTGGCGGCCGGCTGCCGGACGGCGGTTGGTTGCTAGGTCGCGGGTTCGAATCCTGGCGGTACCGGCCCCGGCGAGGTCGGTCAGTATCACGGGGGTCGTCGACCGAACGGGGGCGGGGGTAGGGGTGGCGGTAGCAGCCCCCTCTTTCCCTCTCCCTTCCTCTTTCTTTTTCCCTCAACCCCCCACCCCTTCCTCCTCTCTCTCCCTCTCTCTTCCTCATAGCGCTAGGGTTGTTGGCACACTGCAGACCAACTTGGCCCCAGCGCTCCATCGATTGTCAGGGACAGTCAATGAACCCGAGGCTATGCCCCCATCCCCACCCCCGCCCGCGGCCACCCCCTCCCGCCCCAACCACCCCCTACCGAGTCACTGGCCTCTCGACTCCACCCCCACCCTTCCAATGCGTGCATCCCCTTTAAGGACATGACGCAGAGAGCTGCTTCCCGCGAATTCCCGCCAGTTCGAATACTCGCAACAGCTACCATTTTGATTTATTTTTGCTATCGATTCGATGACAATTTTGCGAGATCGTATCGCCATTCTTTTTCTCTTATTAAAAATAATTTTCTTTTCTTTTTCTCCTTTTTTTTTTGGGTGAGGTGAATATATTTTTATCTTCGACCACGCCGTTTCGCGCGCAAGTCTGTAGGACAATGGCCTCCGCGTTCACATATTATGGTCCCCCTGTACACAGCTTACACAGCAGGCGGCACCACCGCATCCGAAGCTGTTACTTCTCCTTTAAGCCCGTACAGTGCCGCGGCCCCTACCGGGCTCTGCCGGTTCCGCCCTGTACTGAGGCCCGGTACCCGAAAATGTATACAGTGCGGGGGAGTGTACAACACGTGTACAACACGTGTCTCTGTGTCCTCACTGCTCCATTGACCGGAACAGCGCCGAGCGTTTTCGAACTTCCCGCGCGCCGCTGTTGACGGCCCACCGCCCCCTCTTCCCTCCCCCGCGCCTGCTGCTGCTTCGGTCATTGGCATTTGGAGGGGGCGCCGACGACGATCCACCGCCGCCTTTACTCTCCGGCGAAACAAAGTGTACGGCGGGAAGCTAGGTTGCGGGCGGAGGCGGGAAAAGTCCAGTTTTAAAGGAGACTTACAGGGCTCACGTTTCCACCAACTAATTCCCATTGCGTGTCGCCAGCGCCATGTACCTCTCTCTCTCTCTCTCTCTCTCTCTCTCTCTCTCTCTCTCTCTCTCTCTCTCTCTCTCTCTCTCTCTCTCTCTCTCTCTCTCTCTCTCTCTCTCTCTCTTTCTCACTCACCCCCGGAGAAGGCCTCCGGAACTCCCCGAATGAGTTGGCGTGGCATGACGTAGGAAGGCGCTGACCTTGTAACGACCGCTGCAGGAACTCGTGCACGGGGAAGGAAAGGAAACTCTGGAAATTCGGGGGGGGGGGGGGGAGGAATAGTGGGAGGGGGTGTTAGGCAGTTGGCGTTAACACACAGTTTGGTTTGGAGAGACAATTCATCTCAACCTGAAAAGCCTATATCCTGACGCCCCCTCCCCCACCCACCCCGGGTTGGCCGTGTGGACGTGTTCGCTCTAGGTTGAGTGTGACGGATGGGTTCGTCGCCCTTTTCTGCGAACTCCCCCCCCCCCACCCCCGCCCCCTTTTCCCTTCCTATTCCTCGCCTCACCCCCCTGGCCATTCATCATGTAGCGATCCATAGGGGAATTCCCCTGGTATGTTTCTCTCGGTTTAAGTCATATTGGAAACGAAACACACACACACACACACACACACACACACACACACACACACACACACACACACACAGAAGAAACAAAAACCTATTGGCGCAGGTGCTGGTATTCGAACCCCTGTCCGTCCTGCTCACCGGCCAGCTCAGCGGGGGCCTGGCCGGGCGGTGCCGGCGGTGCGGTGGGCGTGGTGGGCCGAGGTTGTCGACCCCAGCGGGGCCCACAGCAGCGGTGCGCGGGCTATCAGAGAGCCCGCTATCACGGCCTGGTACTGATAACACGCACCGGGCCCTTATCAACAGCTCCTTATCACAAAGACGTAACTCCAAATCAGGCCTGACAAGAGGATTTCCCTGGAAGCGAGCTCTGTCGAATTGTAACGTGGCGCTGCGCTGCCATGTAAAAGGAAACCCTCTTCCATGATTTTCTCCCCTTCCGTGATTAAGGACTGGGGGCGTTGTAATTGAATTACAGATTCTATTCGGGCGCCGCGGCCGGGATGGGTTGATTTTCATTGGCTCTAAAACGAGAAGCCTGTCGGCCGCTGGGCCAATCAAATCGAAATAGAGCCAGTAAATCACCTCTGAAGAGCCCTTGCCTGCCATGGACGCTGGAAAATTCTTCCGGGTCCCTGACGGAAATTGTGTTTTCTTTACAGCTCGTAAATTTTTCATCGCTCTGAAAGATTGAAGCTGTTGAGAATTTTTGTAAACGAAAAACCGTGGCGACGCGGTTCGGAGGCGTGGCGCCCGTTCCCGATGGCGGTCGACGGCGAGGTGCAGGGGCCGTGGGCCGTGGCCGCCGGGGGCGCACACGTGTGTGTTGAGGCAGGTCGGCTCGGGGGATGGGCAATCGATGTGCTGACCGCCGGCGGCACTGCCCGGGGGCGGCTGGGGGGCGGCGGGGGGCGGCGCGGGCAGGCATTTATAATGGAGCGGTCAGCGGGGTGGCCGTGGCCGCAGGGGGGAGGGGCGGGGAGGGGGAGGGTGCATAAGCATCGAAGGGTTGAGCGCGTAAGACGTGTGTGTGTGTGTGTGTGTGTGTGTCAGGGCGAAAATAACACGCATCCCACACACCCAGTCACCCTCTCTCCTTCTCTCTTCCACTCCAAACGAGCTTCCCCACTCGCTCTCTCCTTGTCTCGTCTAGGATAAAAGTATGTATTTACTTTTTTTTGCAAACGCCGACATGGCGACGGCATGGTGGCGATGGGTGTTGTTGCGTGCGGCCTAAGTTAGCAGCGCTCTGCCCCCTCCTATGTGTGTGTGTGTGTGTGTTTGTGTGCGTGTGTGTGTGTGTGTACGTGTTGCAGAGGGCGCTGACCGATCGGGGGGAGAGGGGGGGGGGCTCGCGTTTTGTCCGCCCACACGAGAGAGCGTACACTGGAAAGGATTTCCGTCCCCAGAAAATTGAAGGCATTCGGTAGCGTCTTGCTGTAAATACTAGGCAGGAAGTGAACTGCGGACTGCTTTCCGTTTCGGGTTAGGCAGCCACCATCGCGGCGTACTTATCCACGCATCATACACCCATAATTTTTCGCTTCCTGGATACGTGCTGAACGCACCTGATGGTTGTAGGATGTGGAGGGATGCGGGCGAGAGAGAGAGAGAGAGAGAGAGAGAGAGAGAGAGAGAGAGAGAGAGAGAGAGAGAGAGAGAGAGAGAGAGAGAGAGAGAGAGAGAGAGAGAGAGAGAGAGAGAGAGAGAGAGAGAGAGAGAGAGAGAGAGAGAGAGAGAGAGAGAGAGAGAGAGAGAGAGCCGACTGGTGAAAGGGAGGACTGCGGGACTAGGGCAGTGGCTGGCGTGCTCTTGGGGGGGGGGGGGCAAATACCGCTCGTTGCCGGGCATCACGGATACCCTCCCCGGTATGTAAGCAGTGCCGAGCGGACAATGCCGAAGGACCTACACGACCTATCGAGAACGATAGGTACAAGTCGAGAAGATAAAAATGGAAAGTTAAATTTTGTGGTTGGGTGCGATTTTGGGTTCAGATTTTCAAGTCGCGCACAAACATTTTAAAGATATTGTGTAATTTTGTTTATATATGAAACCAACGCCGCTTAAAGGCATGGCATTAGCGCTTGGCGGATTATATTTGGATGAAGCCCATAGTAGCCTATAGTAGTACTTCGTACACGGCTCTAGTCTAGCGAGTCGGCCTCCTCTCGTGTCCCTAACTCAAAAAAATTCAGAAATATTCAGAAAAAATATTTAGAAAAATTCTATAAAAATTTGAAGAAACAACTATAATAAAAATAGAACACTTGCATCCCAAGTAAGAGACCCCTTGCAGCAGCCCAACTCGCTGCACGGCACGCGTTGTCCCTGCCTAGGACCGCCGGGGACCTGCCGTGGCATTGGCTGGTATTTGGGGCGTCCATGCGAGCGCGCGCTCACGCACGGGGGTGCGAATAAAATATAATGCCAGTCGGGATTTGGGTCACACGGGGTCCGGGCCGGGACGGGCCGGGGTCCCCGTGGATGTATGTTTGTTGGCCCGGGCCGGGGGCGGCCGGGGGCGGCCGGGGGCGGCCGGGATAGCCGTCGCAGCGTGCCGCCGCCAACAGGCGCTGCCCCCGGCCGCCCCCGGCCGCCCTCGGCCGCCCCCGGCCTCCGCCCCTTGCTCACGGCCCGCGCACGCTGACCGACTTGGCGGTCACTCGGACGGCCGCATCCCCCCGCCGAGGAGCCACCGTAACTGAACGGGGCCCGGCGCCACACGGGAGGGCCGCGACCTACACGTGTTGTGTTACCCCATGTCATAATTTGCCGCCGTGCGCGCGGCCCATTGGGGACGGCGCATCCCCCTCCCCCCCCCTCTCTCTCTCTCTCCTACTCCAACAACCTCGCATACCTCTCCCTCCCTCCAACAAAGGACCACGAACCTTGAACGTGTTCAATAATTACATAACACCCCTAAGTGGGTCTGTACAACTCCATAATCAGCAGACCAAGAGGTTTTTAATTTTTTTAACAAGCTCCGAATATTGAAATCAAACTAATTCAACATTTTATCACTAGCTAATCAAAAATTCAAACTCAAAATTAACAAGAAACTTTTCAAAAAAAATCAAAAGAATTCGCAAAAAATTTATTGAGACTGAATTTTTGAAAGTACAGAGTGGATACAAAAAATTTCAAAATTATGACCTTCTTAGCGATATCTACTAGACGCGGACGTAATGTGGCCAGTCTGAGCACACAAGGCGCCTGCCGGGTAGGCAACCACGACCTCTGCATGCACGGGTGTCGTGCGGGCTGGCCTACCCTGGCAGTTGCAGGCGCTCCGGCGCTGCCGTCCCCCTCTTAGATCCCTCCATCAGCCGCCATCGGAATTAACTTAGTCGCAGCCCAACTATTTTCCAATCAACTGCCGCCGCTGCCGCCACCGCCGCCGCAACACAGAGATGGTCGCTGCGTGTTGCCGTTGTCTATGGTCCGTTCCACCTCCGAGCGGTCCGCTGTCCGCTGCTGCTTTGTGGCGGCCGTCGCCCAATCTTTGGCCGGATCGACTGTGTGTGTGTGTGTGTGTGTGTACCCCACATGGCGGCGTGCCAGCCGGCGTGTCTCACGACCATAACGACGTCGATACATCTCCCGTCCTTGTCCCTCACCCATGGCCTCCGCTGCGGGAGGGACAAGGAGAGAGAGAGAGAGAGAGAGAGAGAGAGAGAGAGAGAGAGAGAGAGAGAGAGAGAGACAGAGAGAGAGAGAGAGAGAGAGAGAGAGACGGAGACAGAGAGAGAGACAGGGAGACAGAGAGACAGAGAAAGGTGAAAGTGCGGTAAGGGAGGCGATTTACTTGGTGTTTCTATTCGATACGCGCCGATAGGTACTATGCGGCGTGCTCGGCAAAGGTCAAAGGTCATGAGGGTGCCACTGCTTGTGGGAACCAATGGGAACCCAGGGAAATACCACGCTCCCAGTGCTCATAAACCTGTGCGGGTGTTGACAGCTCAGGTTAGGTTAGCAGGTTTTGTTGGTCAGCAGGTTCGGCGCGGGCTGGCAGGTTATTAATACGGCAAGGTTTTCCAGTTTTGATCAGTGCGTGTCACCTGCGTAACCTAACCCAACCCAACTGAACCTAACCTAACCCAACTGAACGTAACCTAACCCAGCTGAACCTAACCAAACCCAGCCTAACCACCCAACAGAACCTAACCACCCCAACCTAACCTAACCTAACCCAACCTCACCCAATCCAACCTTCCCAAGATTTACTTATCTTCACCATTCATAAATGGCGAATTTAAACAATGCTCATGGCCCGGGCCTCGCTAGTACACAGTATCGCCGCGTCACCAGCGCAGCGCGTCGGTCGGTCGGTGGCCGCGGTGGTGGTGGCGGCGTAACCCACTTTTTGCTCGTTACCGAGTATTTTTATTCTCAGCCAAGCGAGCGAATGAATATTCCGACGGGGAAATACAGCCAGTGGGTCAACCAGCCCCCGGCCGGCCCGGCCCGGCCGCCCGCCCGCGGCACGGAACCGCTGCGTGGGGGCTGCGGGGGCTGCGGGGGCTGCGGGGGCTGCGGGGGCTGCGGAGATTCGCCGGGTAGAAGCCATCGATTACCCGCCTAGTGCTGACGCGCTTGTTGCTGCTGCTGCTGCTGCTGCTGCTGCTGCTGGGGAGACTGTCGACTAAGCGATGCGATGTCATGCTTCCTCCCCCCACCTCCTCCTCCCCCCACCACCTCCCCCTCGGCCCTTCACCTTTCACCCCTCCCAGTGACGAGATTGAACCGCTATCTGATATCTGACAGGTCAAACCAGCAAGCAGCAGCAGCAACAAACGCCCCCGACAACAACCACCGCATCATCGCCGTGCCTCCCCCACCACCCCCACTAGCACCCCCACTACCACCCCCCGCCCTGCAGCAGCGTACCACCGCAACCCCCTGCGAAGCCGGAAGAGAGCGCGAAACGCTTTTGACACGTCCTTGGGAGATATAAATGACCGTGTGGAGTCGGTGAACTTTGGGACCAGCCAGCAGCCGCTACCGCTGCCGCACCGGGGCTGTCCGCCTGCGCTAACATGACTGGGAACGAAAGATGTAAATTTTCCGAAAAATATAAAATTTGACTGAGAATTTTAGGGAATTTTTTCCCGTACAGCCTGTCAAAACGGACAACTCCTGGGAAAAAAAATTTCGATGAAAAATTTTCTCATTCGCATCTCTACTGGAAACGAAAGAATTACGATCGTCGCCTATTTCGGGGCAGTAAGGCGCTGATACGTTTAGAGGCTGTTTTGAAAACTTGTCATTACTTTCACGATTTGGGACCTGAGTTCGACTGCGCTACGCACCAGGATTCCGAAAATGGGGTCTTTGAGCTTTTCTGACAGAAAATGCGGAAGATAATATGAGTTGTTTGAGTCACCCTATGATAATTTCGATTCAAATTTTTGTTAAAATTAAGAATGGAAATGTAGCGATAGTGGCTGCGGCGCGCGGTGCGGTGTGGCCGGGGGGGGGGGGGGGCAGGGGGCCTACGGGGCCCCCGCCAAGGCTGACCCTGGCTGGACGCGCAGACGCTCCGCCGCAAAGGTACACGGTGAGAAATAAGAAATACAAAAACTCTGTAGGAAATGTTGCAGTTCTTTTCCAGATCATTTTGGTAGTTTTATTTTTCCTCCTGTTTTTTTTTTTTAATTTTGGGTTCCTGATGCTGTTCTTTCATTGCAGCATGATGCAATTTCAACTTGATAAACAACTTCGAATTTTCCAAAATTCTCGTACCGTTGATTTTTGTAAACGAAATATGATAAATCCCTATGAGATGCTCCCGAATTTTCATGTCTCCCTGCGCTGAGGGCCGGGTGCGGGAGTCATGAGTGTGCATTGGGCCTTTGCCACGGGCCGGCGAGGGCCATGAGCGGCCATGAGGTCCTTCCTGCGCCCACCTCTCCGCCCACAATGTCCACGATAGTAGATAATCTGACGAGATAAAACAAGGTGGAAAGGGGTACAAAACACTGTGATGGAGTAACAACTCGTCGTTTATTCTTAAACATTTCCTGTAAAGCTATACAGTTTTATACTACAGCTGGCTAGAGTGCGGGTTGGGTTTCCAGTCCGGCTGAATTTCTCATGGTGTTCTGCCCTTATTTTTCTCTGTGTCGGTCTTTCGGTTTCTTCCTCAGAGGGGGGGGGGGGGGGGGACGGTGGCGCGCGGGCTGCAGAAGTAGGCCAAGTGCGCGGCCTTGCGCACAGGACCAGGACGCTGGTGCGGCGGGGGGGGGGGGGGGGGGGCAATAAGGATGACAGGACCACATGTCGGCTGGAGGGGGCAGCAGTCTCGCACCTCAAGCTGAGCCTCGGCAACGAGGTGGTAGAGGCTGTGGACCACTGTCGGCACCTCATATCCTGATCACAGGGTACGTCCCTAAACTACGGCGCATTGCGGTCGGTACCCCGCGCTCGAGCTTCGGGGGGGGGGGGGGGGGAATTGGGTATTCGCTAATCCAGCAAACAGTTTGAGATACATACACGACTTTTAAAAAAAATAAATCATATGTTTACTTAGCAAACGTGATGTGGTGGGTTAGAGAACAGATCGTTGGATTAGCCAAACAAAAATCCGGAGACACGTATCGGAGTGGGCTACCGATTTGCGTGGCAAGCGGAGTGATACAAAGAACCCTTGGTACCTGAAAGCCTGCGCTGGTGTCGCAAAAATATTTCGCCGCGGCTGCTAAAATAGCGCCCGCGTTGATTTTGCAATTCATGTTTGCTGCTCGGCCATGTACGGTACTATATATCAGGGTCGAGGACGATAGAGAGAGAGAGAGAGAGAGAGAGAGACGCGACATAGTCTGTGTCTCGGTCTTACCAACGGCGGCGGGCGGCCGCAAGCGGAGGGGAGAGAAGGGGGCTGCAAAAAGCCCCAAGTGCGCACGTCGATTCGCGAAAGGGCTTCGTCGGACGGACAGATGGATAGATGGATGGACGGATGGACGGTGAAGGCGGTGAAGAAGCGCACAGCGCGGCTTTGGAGTGGAGACCGGCTGCAGACCGCCTTGCAAAACTACGGCGAGCAGCCGAAAAGCGGCACCCGCGTGTCAGATCTGCTAACCTCGACCTCTCTCTCTCTCCCTCCTCCTCGCTGCTCTCTCTCTCTCTCTCTCTCTCTCTCTCTCTCTCTCTCTCTCTCTCTCTGTCTCTCTCTCTCTCTCTCTCTCTCTCTCTCTCTCTCTCTCTCTCTCTCTCTCTCTCTCTCTCTCTCTCTCTCTCTCTCTCCGCCGTCGCCAATATAGTCTATCGTATGTCTCCCTCTCACTCCCGCACAGCCTCAGGGGACCATCCCATCCCACCACCACTCGCACTTGGAGCCAGACGCACCCGCGGCGCTCGGGAAAGGGTTAAGACGTGCGATCCTGTCTGGTTTTGATAAGGGCTCGTAGGAAAAAGTCACAAAAAAACACCAAAAAACGGTGTTTGAACCCGTGCCCAGACGATTCAGAACATTTTCCGAAAACAAACGGTTTCGGCAGCTCTGCAGTCTGTGTGGACCCGTCGGATGCCCTCCAGCGCGTCACTGTTGAGCAAACACATTTTTTCATTTTATTTTTAATAATTGTAAAAATGCAATTTAGAAACTTGCTCTGGAATGACCCCGGGCCGAGCCGGTGCCTGGGCTGGCTTCTGGCCCGGCGTACCGGGCCCGGCTGCGGCCCCACCGGCCTGGCGGACCGGGTCGGGTCCACGCGTCCTTCACTTCACCGCCTGTTGGTCCAGCCGGGTCCGCCCAGATCCGGGGGGGCCCGGCCAGATCCGGCCGCACCGCCTCCTCCAGTTCCGGACTCGGGCCTCCACCGCCGCAGCCTTACAGTCAGGGAATTCTTGAACGAAAAAGAGAAGTGACCAACCTTGACCTAGTCACAGAGCGATCTACATTTCGGAGGTGATGGCTGATCGGCCTCTGTGTGTGTGTGTGTGTGTGTGAGTGTGTGAGTGTGCGTGTGCATTGTGAGTTTGTGTGCGCATTGTGTGATTGTGTGCGCGCGTGCGCTCGACACCCGGCCGATGTGATGAAGTACCTTTTATTGGAGAATGCCCACGGATAAAATCTGAAGCGCGAAAAATATGTATTGATGGCTTGTCTGCGCATACATTTTTTTTTATTTTACATGATAAAGCATTGTAATTGCTGTTGTGTTGGTTGTGAAATTGCCGCATTTATCGCTTTTTCAATTATTTCCACGGACGCGGTTCTGTGGCAAGGGGACCTCGAAGGAGACACTGTTTATGACGAGGTGTTGTATCGTGATTGTTGTTGTGTGAACGTCTGTAGTTGGTCTCCGGAAGGAGTGGAGGTAGAAGGACCTGCGAAAGGGAGGTTAAGAGAGAGGGAGAGAGAGAGAGAGAGAGAGAGAGAGAGAGAGAGAGAGAGAGAGAGAGAGAGAGAGAGAGAGAGAGAGAGAGAGAGAGAGAGAGAGAGAGAGAGAGAGAGAGAGAGAGAGAGAGAGAGAGAGAGAGAGAGAGAGAGAGAGAGAGAGAGAGAGAGAGAGAGAGAAGGTGAGGGGGAAGAGGAAGGGCGAGCCTTGTTGTGTCCGGTGATGCCTCTGGCAGCCTATGGACCCTGTCGGTTCGCCTGCCATGCACAAGGCTATCCCCGTCCGTAAGACGTCACAGCGTCTCAGAGTGAGTGAGTGAGTGAGAGAGAGAGAGTGGTGAGTGAGAGACCCACCGACCAGCCGCCAGGGAGCTCATGTGTGATGTCGTGTGGGGGGAAGGGTCAGCAACTTCTCGTACGTACAAAAGACGCCAGTGGCCTCGGCCAAGTGATGTAGTTGTGTAATACAGAGCACACACACACACAGCATGCGGTTAAAATAGTTTTTTTTTCGAAAATATATGTGAAAAAAATAATACATTGTGAACCAGTCGCGTCACAGTGCACATCAAAAATTGAGGTCAATTTTTCATTCCGAGCGATTCTGAGCTGCAGGAGGAGAAACTCGGCGGTCAAGTGTTCTCTCTCGTGTTGGCCGTGGCGTCCGACATGCGCGGGGTCTGCAGGCCACACTCCTGAGGGTAGAATCCGGAGAGACTCGCAGGAAATCAGTAATTCTCGGACACATTTTCGCGTCGCACCTTGCTGTTGGGGTGGGAGTAGCGGCGGGCGGACTCCGGGGGCTCCGGGCTCCGGGCTCGGCTGGCGGCTGGCCTCGCCCGTCTGGAGACCGTTTTTGGCCCTGGCCTCCAGAGCCCCCTCCCCTCCCCGCAGGCCCCACTCTCTCTCTCTCTCTCTCTCTCTCTCTCTCTCTCTCTCTCTCTCTCTCTCTCTCTCTCTCTCTCTCTCTCTCTCTCTCTCTCTCTCTCTCTCTCTCTCTCTCTCTCTCTCTCTCTCTCTCTCTCTCTCTCCCTCTCTCTCTCTCCGCTCCGGGGGGGCCCATTTCGGCAGCACCGGGTCCTACTCAGCGCCCGCCCATCGCCGGGTAGGCACCCCGCAGTGCGCGCGCGCCGGACAGGCTGCCTACCCGGCCCCTGCCGCCTCCCCAGTCCAGTCCTCTCTCAAACAGCAGAGACTCACGGCATATGACTACTTATTAAAAGAAACAAAAACAATTTTTCAAAACTTTTTCCGGTGTCAGCCTGTGGTGTGGTGCGTTCGGCCTACTCACCCCCTGCTACACGGTAAAATTCCTACGAAGAAAACGTAGACTTCGTAGAATTCTTCGTAGGCTTACGCAGCGATGCTTCGTAAAACGAAGAATTCTAAGAAGGCTTCATTTTATCCCAGGAATTTTACTGTGTAGCTTCTAACCTTAGCCGACGACAGAGCTAAAGCTATATAGCATACCATCTGCCTAAAAAAAATGCATAGAAAAAAAAATTCCGCCCGTTAGTCTGTGTGGTGTGGTCCATTATCCGAACCACTTAATCTAGCCTCGCACATCGCTCCGCGAGAGCACACACACACACACACACACACACACACACACACACACACACACACACACACACACACACACACACACACACACACACACACACACACACACACACTGCCGTCATTCCATCGTAAACGCCAACGCCGTAACAGCCATCGCCACGCCACGCCGCCGCCGCCGCTGCAGCGCCATGTCAGTGTACCGGGAGGTAGGGCGACTACCCTTTCCCTCCCCCCTCTGCTCCCCCCCCTCCCCTCCCCCCTCCGCGCGTGTCGGAGAAAGTGCAGCAGGAAGCGCATTGCCCTGCCGCTGCACCGTGCATCACACCTCCGCGTAACTTCCCCTCCCCTCCCCCCTCCCCCCTGCACCGCGGGGCAGCACGACATGACTATCCGTGCCCCTCCCCCGCCCCCACCACGCCCTCCCAGCAGAGAGAGAGAGAGAGAGAGACAGACGCAGAGTACTTTGATATAAAGTACCGTTTGTGCCCTTTGAGAAATAATTGCAAGCCCGAGTGGCTTCGCGTTGTTGTTTGCCGGGCCGCTGCTGCATCCATCGCGCCGCGCCGCGCTCTGAGCATTCCGCCGTGCGAACAAAGGCACGGCGAGTGTGAAGCGCCAGGCAGGCGGGGGCGGCGGGGGCGGCGGGGGCCGGGGGCGGGCCCGCTCTGTTTGTTTGTTAGTAATTTTCACGAAATAAATGGCATGCCGAGGATTCGAACAGGGCTGTGTGATCGGCAGAGTCCTCTAGTCTTATACGTCACGGAGAAAAAAATATTAGTCACAACTAATGTTTTAGTTGATTTCCAGGACAAACAGTAACTTTTGGTTCTGAGAACTAAAATTTGGTTGGGGGAACTATTGTTTGGATGCACGAACGAAGACATACGTTGCGGCACTTGACATTTTTTTTCCTGCTTTTTGCTTCTGCAACGAATATTTTCGGTGAACCGAACTAACGTTTCGTTGATGCAACTGAAAAATAGTTCCCCCGACTAAATTTAAGTACCCAGAACCAAAATTTACTATGCTTGTCTGGATATCAACTCAACATTAGTTTCTGCCACTACTCTTTTTTCGCCGTGGATAGGTAATTTTTGGACTTGCCCTGCCGGTCAGAGCGGCTGTTGAACGCGGTCCATGTCGGCACACTAACATCCCGGCCCGGGGGCGGCGGGGGCCGCGGGGGCGGCGGGGGCCCCGGGGGCATTGCCTTGGGCACTACCATTGCGAGGGGACAGCCTCCGCTCTACTCCTCGTCGACAGCCGTCGGCAGCGACCTGCCTGCACACTTCATCGCGGTGCTATTCTTGTCCGGATTGGAGGCGGCGGAGGGCGCGATGGAGGCGGTGGCGGCGGTTTCAGTGCAGCCTGACGGCCTTTATGGCGAGCAGCAGCGTGCAGCGTAGACCGAGCATCCGTCGACAAATTGAACGCGTCTGTCCAGCCGCCCCCGGCCGCCCCCGGCCGCCTCTCGGCTCACGCTCACACAATCGAGGAATGAATGAAAACTGTTACCCTACCTCTCCCGGCCCTGGTTAGGGCATCCCACCCCAAGGTTTGTGCCATCCGGGAGGCCACTGCCTCTGTAGCTAGGTAACCGTTGTCCATAAGCAGAGCAGTTCCAACCCTATGTTCTACGAGAAAAATGTGGTCGCCGCTGGTAAGAAGCGAACCCGGAACCTACAGGACCAGGCTCTGACTCCCTAACCGTTGAGCAGGCCGCTTGGAGCTGGACGAGGCAGTGCGCCGTGGGGGGTGTTGACCCCGGCCTGCTGCTGTGGGCGACACCTAATGAGAGGAGTTCCTCAAAGAAAGGGAAAGTAGCTTAGGGGAGGGCAGGGGTGGGGGTGGGGAGGGGGGGAGGACATCCGGAGGGTTCCGTGGACAAGACACATAGCGCCGGGTAGGATTCGAGTTTGCCAGGGGGTTGGCATCACTGCCGGGTTGGGGGTTGTCCGGGGTTGTCGCACTGCTGCTGCCCCGGGTCGCACGCACACAACCACACGACCACACACACACACACACACACACGCGCGCGCGCGCGCCTAATTTTTTTTTCTCAAGACAATGCAAAGAAAAGAGCCGCCAGTGTAGCAAGCTGGTATCTAATTAGCAGACTCTGTATTAATTTCCGAAAAGAAAATTACTGTCACTTTCTTTGTGAGGACCCCCATCTTGCGGCCGAACCCAGCCGCCGACAGGACGCCACATAATACCCGTGCCAACAGCCCTCAACTGCAAGGCCCTCTCCCCTTCACCCTCTCTACTCCCTTCTCCCTTCATCACAACCCCCTTTCTCTCCTTTCCGACCAACTCATATTAGGTGGCAAGAGGACCGCTGCGCACTATGACAGCGCTGCTGCCGCGGTGGCCACCGGGTTGATGAACTCCTCCACTTTTCTCTCTCTCTCTCTCTCTCTCTCTCTCTCTCTCTCTCTCTCTCTCTCTCTCTCTCTCTCTCTCTCTCTCTCTCTCTCTCTCTCTCTCTCTCTCTCTCTCTCTCTCTCTCCCCACCGAATCCTTTCACCCTTTCCTCGATCTGACGGCACCCTCCCGCCAGAGAGACCCGCCCTCTCTACGTCTCTCTCCATCACATCAGGCGTCGTCCGAAACACATTATTCCAACCTTAATTCGCAGACGACAGCGCCTGCCACGGGCAGGGTAGGCCAGCCCGCACTACACGCATGCACGCCGGGGTGGTGGTTGCCTACCCGGCGGGCGGCGCTCCTCTGGCCTTGAGCGGCCGCTGCGCTGCTGCTGCCCGATCTGTTCCGCATCGGGCCGCGCCGGGAAATTTGTGTCCGCTGGCCTGTACTGTGCGGCGCGCGGGTCAACAACCCCCCCGTCAGCTGGAGAGCGCCGGAGGTGGGGGCCGAGTGGGGGCCGGGGGCGGCCGGGGGCGGCTGGGGGCGGCCCGGGCGCCAGCTGACAGAGCACTGACCCCGCGGGCCAAACACGCCCCCACCCCCACCCTCGACCCGCCCACCGGATCGAAAGCGGGTAGTGCGGCAAATGGGCTTCGCGTGCGTAAGAATGCGAGCGGGCTGCGGGTTCGACTCCTAATGGGAACGGACAATTTCCTTTTTCTCGAACGATGGTGCCGCGGGTTTGTTATCGCCGACACCGCGTTTCTCAATCATGTTCTTGTTTTTTGTCTTCTTCCTTTTTATTTTCCAGGCGGAGTACACCGCTCCGCCAAACCGAACGGGGTCCGCCATTAAACTTCCCCACCAACACAGCCATAAAGCCATTCCACTTTTACCGCCCCATCAACAACAAGACCCTCTTCCCCTCGGTCCTCTTCCGCCCCCGCCACCCCTCCGGGCCAGCGCGCCCTGTGCGACCTTGAGCGCGAGGGCCGCCCCCACCGCCCCCGCCCACCCCCGGCGCGCGCGCGCCAACCCCTTCCGGCTATTCCAATCCCACTTGCATTTTCCTCCGAAGTCCCATTGTCCTGACGCGCCCGGGTTCGAATACCGGCGCAGCGGCCTACCACCGCTTTTATTACTCGCTAACCGGATCATGGTCACTTGGCCGCCACTGTGGCCGGTCATCACCGCTATCCATCACTGTTCTTATCTGCGGAGCGAGTACTCGAAAACTGCAAATAATAAGCAACGCGACCGAGACAGAGAGAGAGAGAGAGAGAGAGAGAGAGAGAGAGAGAGAGAGAGAGAGAGAGAGAGAGAGAGAGAGAGAGAGGAGAGAGAGAAAGAGAGAGGAGGTCGTTGACACCGACACGTGCCGAGTGCCGAGAACTGAATCATTGTGCCACTCCTCGCGGCGTCTTCTCGTGTTTATCGACGGCTTCGTCTTTGCGGAAGCGCGAAAAATGGCCCGACGAATGGCGAAGACGGCGCCGTGCAGCCGACAGCAGGGCGGGGCGTGGCGGGCGGGCGGGGCGGGGCGGGGCGGGGCGGGACGGGTACGGGTGCCGCAGGTGCCACGCCATGCTGCGGAGGCCCAAATCGCGAAGGCGCTTACAAGTCAAGTGTTACGCAGGCGATGGGCCGAGGGCCGGGGGGCGGTGGTGGGGGCGGCGCGGCAGGGGTAGGTTCGGGTGGGAGGGCAGCGGGGGCATTGACCTCGGTAGAGCCTTGCTCGGCCCGGCCGGGCCGTGGCGTGGCGTGTGCGGTTTGGACTTGACAGCCCTTTGCCCGTACAGGGTCCCAGCCGCGCCCGGCCCGGCACAGCGAGCGGAGAGCGGAGCATGGCCGGCCGCCGGCCGCTGGCCGCTGCTTCAAATCCCTCATGACAATATTGGCCGTAATGGCGACAAGGATGGCAATTATTTCGACGGCGACGTCAGCGGCCGCGACCGCAAGAGGCCAGGCGTGTCGTAGGCCTCCAGCAGACGGCCAACAGACGGCCAGCAGACGGCCAGCAGACGGCCAGCAGACGGCCAGCAGACGGCCAGCAGACGGCCAGCAGACGGCCAGCAGACGGCCAGCAGACGGCCAGCAGACGGCCAGCAGACGGCCAGCAGACGGCCAGCAGACGGCCAGCAGACGGCCAGCAGACGGCCAGCAGACGGCCAGCAGACGGCCAGCAGACGGCCGGTAACCTCCTGTGCGGATCGCTGTGTTACCGCGAGGCTTGGCGCCTGCGGATGGCCAGGGTAGGCCAGCCCGCCCGACACCCGTGCGCGGCACAGCCCAGGTTTGCCTACCCACCAGGCGCTCGGTAGCACAGCCCAGCCCAGCCCAGCTCGGTGTACAGCAGCCGCCACCGCAGCGTCCGTGCAACATGCGGAAGCTGCCTGGTCTCAGATCGAAGAAGAACAGCGGACGGAGGGAGAGAGATAGATAGAGGGAGAGGAGTGAGCGCGAGAGAGAGGGCGAGCGCGAAAAACGACACACATTCAAAACAAAAACAGGAAAAAAATGTGAGAAAGAAACAAACAAGTTGGCGAGTCAAGGCGATAAAAATAAATTCGCCAGCGATGTGCAAAGAGAAGGCGTGGGCTGTATGGGTGGCTCCGCCATCGGCTCTACCCGTAGCCTAGCGCAGCACATCATCAAACGCGAAAATAAACTCTCCAGATATTTCAGGACGGCCGACGCCGCCGCCGCCACTGACCCTGTCTTCCGCTGGGGACGGTGAGGCTAGCCATGACGCGCGTACCAAAGTCTGCCTCTCACTTTGGGAGATTTTTTTGGATATGAACTTCTGTTGAAACCGATTTTTTATCTCTTCGACTTCAGCATTTGTTTTTGTTTTTTGGTGGAACTAGGTGACCATGTTTTGATCCCCTCTGATCGTAGTCGATTTTTTTCCTTCCTTTGTAAATTTTACGAAACGGTGACAGATTCAAACGAAATTCGTCGCTTTCGCGCACCCACCGACCACCCACCCAACCACCCGCCCGGGGGAAGGTAAGGGCGGTGGCGGGTCGGCGCGAGAAGGGCAGGATAGGGCAGGCGGGCGGGGGGCGGGGGGCGGGCGCTCGCGAGTCTAGAGGCGCTCTAGTATAGAATCCTGACCTATATACGAGCCGTCGGTTCGTCGACCCCAAGCCGGGCCCGAGCGGCGAGCGCGGCGGCAGCTCCACGCCACGCCCCGCCACGCCCCGCCACGCCACGCCACGCCACGCCACGCCAGGGTGACGCGCGCACATGCCTTGGCTATGCTGGCTATGCCCACTGACGTGTACTGTACACTAGCCGAACAGAACGGAACGCCCTGAGAATAACACCCTAATGGCACATCAAGCAGACGACACACAAGTCAGCACCCCCCCCCCCCCCAACTCCACCGCCCTCTCTTCCCACCCACCCACGGGCGAAATTTACGCTCCCACTAAACGGCAAGGAGAGATACACACGCAGAGAGAAGTTGGAGTGCCGTCGTGCAGCGCAGCGGTGGAAAGGAATTTTAGGGGAATTTAAACGTTTGTCCTGCGCCTCTTCTTTTTTATTATTTTTTTTTTTGCGGGTTTTATTACATGAAAACAGGCCGAGGACACTGAGGCTTCGCGCTGCTCCACTCGGCCGTGCCGTGCCATGAAGTCCACACACACACACACACACACACACACACACACACACACACACACACACACACACACACACACGTTCGGGCAACAGCTCATTTTGTCTTCCGTCTGCTCTGGTAATCGCGGCTTTATTCGACAGCTTATGAGAAATTTGCGTACGCGAAACTGGAGGATCTCCGCTCGGGGGCGTGTCACCGGCGCCCCCCCTGCCCCCCCCCCTCCCCCCGGGCCCCCTCTGGTCCCGCTGTGTTGTGCAATACATAACGACACACCGACGCACCTGCCCACCTGCCGCACCTGCCCCACCTGCCCCACCCCTCCCGCCGCCCGTCAGCCTCATCCCACGTGCCGAAATATTGGCGACGCCCGCCGTGGCCGCTAGGACGACGTCAGCCGCAGGGTGGGGCCAAGGACCGATAGTATGTGCCTAGGCCGTGGCGGCGCCGTGGCAGCGCCGTGGCAGCGCCGTGGCAGCGCCGTGGCAGCGCCGTGGCAGCGCCGTGGCAGCGCCGTGGCTGGCTGTGTACCTGGGTTAGGGCCGGCCGGGGCAACAACTGTAACCGGCCAAGCCTTGGCCGGTGCAGGGCCGGGCGTTACCAACCACTGATAGTGCGCTCTTGCCCCCCACCCCCACCTCATGAGATGGACTGAAGCGTCCCTAGATGTCATCCAAGTTAGTACTAGTGGTTTGCCTTTATCAGAAATTTCCGAACGTGACTCAGTTCCCAGAAGCAGACCGTTCGGGAATTATTTCAACACGATTACGACTCTATCGATACATATCTCTTCCAAACACTTTGGAATTTTACAACCGCTTTGAAATTTTTCAACAACTTTTGATTTTTTCGACAACTTTGATTTTTTTTTTGACAACTGTGAAATTTGTCGACCACTTTGAGATTTTTTTGGGCCCTCTTCCAAGTTTTCAACCACTCAGAGACTTTTTTAACACTTCCCAAAAATCCCAAAATTGGAACTCAAATTGAGATGTGCCCCTTACGATGTGCAGCAGGGAATTTCCTCAAAGACATGGACGAGATTTTCCGGGTGCTGCACTCGCGGTGATGACAGCGGCTAGCGTCATGCTCCTCCAGCTGCCCCCGCCCCACCCCCGGCACCGCCCCCGGATCCGCCCCTGCCCTGCCCCCGGCACCGCCGCTGCGGAAACTTTTCGGCCATCTCTGTCGTGCACGACGTCGCGGCGCCGCGCGATCGCCAGAAAGTGTGTGTGTGTGTGTGTGTGTGTGTGTGTGTGTGTGTGTGTGTGCGACTTGCCGCGCACAGAGAGGCATGATGACGGGACGCGGAAGTGGAGAGAGGGAACGAGAGAGAGAGAGAGAGAGAGAGAGAGAGAGAGAGAGAGAGAGAGAGAGAGAGAGAGAGAGAGAGAGAGAGAGAGAGAGAGAGAGAGAGAGAGAGGCCGCGGGGCCGGCGGGTGAGGTGGTCGTGGAGCCGAATTCGATATCAGCAGAGGGCAGCAGCAATTATAACGCGGGCTGGCATGGCGTTACATCACAGCAGAGCGCACAGCAGTACGGCGCGGCGTCCGAAGGTCATTGACACTGCTCTGCTTTCGCCGTCTCTCTCTCTCTCGCTCTCTCTCTCTCTCTCTCTCTCTCTCTCTCTCTCTCTCTCTCTCTCTCTCTCTCTCTCTCTCTCTCTCTCTCTCTCTCTCTCTCTCTCTCTCTCTCTCTCTCTCCCTCTCTCACCCTTTTCACTTCGTCCTTGCTCTCTGCCTGTGGATGGAGTTTCCGAATAATTTCACCCATACCATTTCCGTCCTCGCCCGCGGAACAAAAACTGGGAGCAGGTAAATAAATGTAAAGGAGAAAAAACGTTTACGGACACGGGACGGGCGACGCGAACGCTAAGATTATCGCACACTTGACGGGGCGCCGTTTGAGGTGG
Source organism: Odontothrips loti (assembly GCA_038380765.1). NCBI lineage: Eukaryota > Metazoa > Arthropoda > Insecta > Thysanoptera > Thripidae > Odontothrips > Odontothrips loti. The sequence goes on from CM076258.1 coordinate 10,896,162, forward strand.
GCCGTGATTGGGCACAGAGTGCGTGACGCACGCTGGAGGAGGAAGGTTAGGCGAGGGGGGGGGGGGGGCGGAGGCGGCGGGGGTGAAAGGGGTGTAGGTGTAAGGGGTAGCGGTGGCAGGGTACCCAGGAGGGGGGCTGAGGTGTGAATGGCAGGAGGCCGCCGATGGGCAGTGCTGCTGTCCCCAGGGGAGCCCTCAGGGGGCGGCCAGCCAGCGGACAGCCAGCGGACAGCCAGCGGACAGCCAGCGGACAGACAGCGGACAGCCAGCGGACAGCCAGCGGACAGCCAGCGGACAGCCAGCGGACAAACAGCGGACTGACAGCGGACAGACAGCGGACAGGCAGCGGACAGCAGGAACAGGGAAGCGGGGTCGTCGACCTCGATCAGTGCTAGCGCGGAGTGCGGCAGCGGCGGTGGCGGTGGCGGCAGCGGCGACGTCCCCAAAGGTCGCGGCACGCGCGCCCGCGGCCAAACCGACGGCGGTCTTGTCGGCCAGCGGGATGGCCAGGCCCGACGCGCACGCTGCTGCAGCTACGCCACTGACACCTGCACGGGGACATATCTGGTGGAGCGGCGCGGAGCCGTGTGGCGGAGCTACGCGGGTTCGAATACCGGCACCTTATCGCCCGCCTGGAGTTTTGTTTATCAAGGCCACACACACTCGCACGCA
>CM076258.1:10899333-10926833 GCA_038380765.1 Odontothrips loti
CGGACGCGGTGACACGACGGCGGGCACGCGAACCGGCGAACGACGTCGACGACGGCGTCGTCGGGGGCCTCGAGCAGCAACACGTCGCCGCGGGGGGTCTGCCGGCAGCCGAGGCGTCGAGGGACGGAGCAGGGCGGAAGATCAGTGGCACCGCGACGCGGACGCCGGCATACGCGCTGAGTGCAGCCCCCAGCGGCCCCCGCTGCCCCCCCGAGGGCCCCCGAAGGCCCCCGCCGAAGCCGAGCCGAGCGGAGCCGAACGCCGGGCCGGCGCCACGGGGAGCGGCCGAGCGCAGGCCGAAGCTTTGGCGCGCTCAGGGACCCCGACAGGACCCCGACATGGACCCCCCCCGGCAGGACTCAGCCGGCAGGCGACGGTGACGCCGGCTAGGGGAGGGCGCTGAGGCCGAGGGCGCTGCTGCCGACCGCTCCCAGCGGCATCCGCGAGGACCGAGTCCTTGGGCGACAAAAACACGACCCCGGGCTCCGGGCCCCGGGCGCCAGATGGGACCGAGCCCGCCTCAGAAAAATTACTTGAAACGCCTTTGGGGTGATCCTGTTGCCGTCCCCACCCGATGCTGTTCCCCCAGACCTACCGCGCGCGGTGCATGGTGGGTGGCTACTCTGTCTGGCCGCGGGGCCGTACCAGGGGACACCTCACCTTGTCGACACGCGAAATTTGATTTGCGTCGGACGCGCGGTAAATGGAAATGTGTTTCTGGCCGCAGTGTCGCAGTGTTATTGCCCCCACGAGCCCAGCCAGTCCTGTGTGGCGGCCGGCGGCCTGACTCCAGCCCGAGCTCCAGCCCCTTCTCTGGACAGCGGGCTGCGCTGGCTGGAGCGGCTGGAGCACTTTCACTCTCAGCCCACCAGTTCCATAACATAGGCAGGCACTCGGGTAGCACGTCTACCCGCCCAGGGATCGACCGTAAATGGCGGAAAGCGCGTCGCGAGTCAATCCCAGCAATGTCGCAGAGAGCTGTCTGCCGCGGCCATGCGACGCTCGACTGAAACGACTTCTAATCACGTGTTTTGTAATGTCTCTCCCCCCCCCCCAATCCCCTGCTTTCCCTTCGCCACCCTTCAGCTGCGTTATGTGGTTCGCGGACACCCGCTAGGTTTGTAAAGTTAGCGACGCGCGTATCTGCGAGCGTCCTGAGCTGGCCACGGAGCTGGCTATTTCTAAACCGAAATTAATGGTTTTAAAAATGATGGTCTGATGGTCTGTTGATCGTTGGGGACAAAACCTATGTCTTCCCGGCTTCCGCCAGGACCCCTGCCTTCAACTTCGGTGATCTTACGGGAACCGGTGCTTTACGGCTGCGCTGCTAGTGGGCCCCGGGACACAGCACTAGAACCCGGTACCCGGCACAGAGCCGGACGGATCTCCCGGCAACCCCTAGCTGCCCCTAGCCCGCGACACTCTCGGCTGCTGCTGACTGAGCTGCAGCTGCAGGAGGGGCGGTGGCAGTCCCAGCCTGGCTAGCCTGTGCCTGGCGCCACGCGTCTCTACCCCGCCGCCACGAGACATCCGCAGGCGGGTTCGACCACCTTCGGAGGGGTATTGACGCGGGGGTGATAAAAACTTAAACAAGGATGCGTAATCGCTGTTGATGATTTCTTTTTTATTTGTGTTAGATGTATAGTTACAATAGGTGCTGCCCAGCGCATAAAATGTGATCAGCAATTCCACGATGTAATCGGAAGGGCAACCGTTTAATTTGGCATTTGGCCAGTCCGAGTTAAGCCTGCCGGCTTGCGGTGCGGGCTGGCCTACCCTGGCGGTCGCGGGCGTGGCCTGGCACACGCCGGCACAAAGAGAGAGAGAGAGAGAGAGAGAGAGAGAGAGAGAGAGAGAGAGAGAGAGAGAGAGAGAGAGAGAGAGAGAGAGAGAGAGAGAGAGAGAGAGAGAGAGAGAGAGAGATAAACCAAATTTCCCTTCGGAAAACTCCCCTTAAAGCACGTTGCGGATGTCTGAGGATGTTCTGACGGCATCGGCCACGTCGAACACCATCATCCTGATGGTGTCCTCGTCGATGTCCTCGGCCAGGAGCTCCGAGGGCAGCCCTTTGGCTCGTCGGGAGAAGGACGAAACTCGATGGACGTCGGCGAGGATCCTGGCAAGATGCGTGTCCACGTCTGCGACGTCATCCTCATCCTGGGGCAGGAACCTGACGATGTCGTCCCGGGCGGACAGCAAGTTCTTTCTGTCCTTGTCCATGTCCGTGGCCAGGGTATTCCTTGACAGCTCTGCCGCGGCGGCTCTTCTGAATGCGATCGCTATACGCTGGACGAGGGCGGGGTCGGCAGGCTGCAGCAGCGTGTGCAGCAGCGTGTCATCCTCGTCCTCATCATCGTCATCGTCATCGACTCCGTCGCCGACTTCGTCGCCCTCGGGCCGCATCCTGAAGACATCCTCCAGGCCGGACAGAAAGTTCTTCCATTCGGGGTCCTTGTCGATGTCCGCGGGCAGGGGCTTCCCCTCCAGCTCCATCCCGGCCCTGGAGACTCTGCTAAATGCTTCCGCCATACGCTGGATGTAGTCGGCGATGTCCGTGTCCGCGTCCCCCACGTCATCCTCGTCATCGTCCAGGGACAGCGTGCCGTGTGGGTAGTAACGGGGATCCCCCGCCGGCGTCAGCCTGACCATGCCGATGTCCGGGAGCCTGGGGCCGCGGGTCAGCTGGTCGCCGATGTCGTCCCCCACCTCGACGTCGTCGGCCTCGGACCCGCGAGGGTAGAAACGGGCGTCGCCCTTAGAGAACATCCTCTTGCCGTAGGCCACGTCCTCGGCGTGCGGTGTGCCGTGGTCCTGGTGGAGGTTCTCGATGATGGCGCCCACGTCCTCGGCGGGCGGTGTGCCGTGGTCCTGGTGGAGGCTCTCGATGATGGCGCCCACGTCCTCGGCGGGCGGTGTGCCGTGGTCCTGGTGGAGGTTCTCGATGATGGCGCCCACGTCCTCGGCGGGCGGTGTGCCGTGGTCCTGGTGGAGGTTCTCGATGATGGCGCCCACGTCCTCGGCGGGCGGTGCCGTGGTCCTGGTGGAGGCTCTCGATGATGGCGCCCACGTCCTCGGCGGGCGGTGTGCCGTGGTCCTGGTGGAGGTTCTCGATGATGGCGCCCACGTCCTCGGCGGGCGGTGTGCCGTGGTCCTGGTGGAGGCTCTCGACGAAGGCGTCACCTTGCACCTTCACCGCCGAGATGATCCTGTCGGTAATTGTCTTGTGGTACACCTGGAAATGTAAATAATAATATTAATATGATGATGTCGCAAGTTTAGGTAACCCTAGTGTTTGCAGTGTTCACGGACATGGCGCCTTGGCGCCTGCTGGGTAGGCAGTCCCGACATATGCGTGCACGCGTGTCGTCGTGTCGTGCGGGCTGGTCTACCCTGGTGATCCATTGCCTACCTCAAGGACAAGCCGAGGCAGGGCGTCGTGGAGCAGTTCGTTGACGACTTTCCCCAGGGCCTGCCCCCCGAAGAGACCGTCAATCTGAAGCTGGGAGCAAAGAACAAAAAAATAATCTCAGTTTTGTTTTCCCTCCCGTTCGAAACTAGTGGATGGGAAGAGAGTCCCAGTTACCCGAATGCTGGACATGTTCCAGGCCAGGTCAAAGTCGTCAAGCGTGATCTGGCCCTTGTCGTTGATCCCCAACTCGATGGAGGTCTCCAGATCCAGGTTGTTGAAGCCCGCGCTGCCACGCCAAATAACGTATTAATCCGAAGAAAAACAAATCAGCCAAGGCTGTCTCTTTACGAATTTTTACCACAAAAAAATGAATTCGTGAATGCAGTTTGAAACACACAGAGTGGTGAATTTACGTTTTCAATTCAGCCTGTGTACAAAGGCTTCCATCATAAGGGCATATAGAAAAGATTATTTGTCTACAATTTCTAGGATTAGGACTGACGTGAGCGGCCCTGCGCCGTCCAGCGACAGGGGGATGCCGCTGAGCGAGAGTTTGCCCCTCATGTCGTAGTTGCCCACGACGCTGATGGCGGGCAGGCTGAGGTTGACGGTGGCCTTGCCGTCGGCCAGGTCCTGCAGCACCAGGTGCCGGAGCTTCAATCCCGAGGCGCCGGTGATGACGACGCCCGAGGTGGACACGGAGGCCCTGCAGCAGGACGGAAGGGGGCTCTTGTCTGTTCGTCTGCACGGCATTTCAAGCAGCCGACGCCGAAAAGAGTAGAAAAGTAGGAAGTGGTTTGCACTGCGTCGGCTAGCTCACGTGACTTCTTTCAGGTCCAGGCTGAAGCTGGCATCGGGGACTTGGTAGGGGTCGAAGCCGTCCAGGATGCCGTCGAGGACGCCCTTCAGGACACTGTCCGCCAACCTTCCGCCGACCTTCTTGCTGACCCCGAGGCCCTGGTCTTGACCCCCCGTCCCGGACGTGGCCGGTGGGTCCTGCTGCTAGAACACAAAAACTCGCGTTTAACCCTTTTCTTGGACTCTAGTATTCCTGCGATGCCTAGTATACGTAAAAATGAGAAATATTTATTTACAGCGGGTATTTGTTAAAATAGTACATAACAGGAGCCAAATCATCCCATCGGTTCTGCTCTCTGCGGGACCACAGAAAGCTCCAAGAGCGCGCCACTCTCCATCGTAGCTCCGTAGCGTAGTGGGCTAGCGGACAGGTCGGTGACCGCAAGGTTCGGGGTTCAACTCTTTGCCGGGGTGAAAATTTTTCTGAAGTCTGCCGACCGGGGATGGTGGGTAAAATATACCAAAAGAACGTGTTCAAAGTGTGTTGTCTGAGTGACCGCGGACGTTGGGCCGCGGCCATTCCCCGGAGGTTGAATTCACTGCTGAGGAACAGTGGTTCGACGCCCAAGCAGGGGAATGGTGCTTGCCAAGACTCGGCAGAAGTTAAATGTAGAGGCCTAGGGTTCGGCCTTCTACATTTTTCAAGCGTAAGGCCTCGGAATCTGGAGTATTCGGGCAACACCTACTCGGCCGGTCCTGCCTCGGGTTAGGCTTGCTGGGTAGAGTACAATCGGCTTCGGCCGTGTACGATCTGGGCATCCTACCTCCCTCTCAATCCGCGAGGGAGTGGCCTCAGGGCCACAGACCAACTGGCTGGTCGAAGGGGGCTGACTCCTGAAATCTAGTCAGCGGAAGGGGCGATGTTGGCCGTTGCGGAAGCCTGCCTACCAAGGTGGCTGCGTCGTGCCTGTGTCTTAGCGGCGGTCAACTCCTGGTACACCGGTTCCCATCCGAACACCGAAGTTAAGCAGGAACGGTTCCGGACGGAAGTCTGGGACGAGGTAGGACCCACCCATTTTTGCCGTTTTTTTTTAACACTTAACGCAGCTAATTTTCACAGTTTGCAAATGTGAATATAACCCAAAAATACCACATTTTTCAAGGGCGGGTAATATTACCGTAAGTTACGGTAACTTACCGAATCTTACCGGTAATATTATGGGCCTTTAAATCCCTGGCGCTCTGCTCAAGGACAACGGCTTGGGAGCTACAGTACCGGGCAGTTGAACTTTTCCTTCATTTTAATTATCTTTTCCATATGCATCCATTTATATTTTACGGCATTGTTTCTCTGGCCCACAAGGAGGGGAAATTGTCTGACTGGGCCGCGGACATTCATCGGAGGTCGAAATGGGAAATCTAGTTCCAGGGTTGACGCCCAAGCAGAGGAATTGTACCTGTCAAGACTCGGCAGTAGGCTTTCGGCTGCTGTTACATTTTTCATGCGCTGGACATGAGGTGTAGTTTGGGCTGCCTACCTCCTGGGCGTGAACATGTTTCTCGGCTTTTCCGGGGTCATAGGTGTCATGAGGCACCAATTTCACGACGAAACCATGTCTAAAGGTCGGTCCAAACACAGTGCGCCCGAAAAAACACATTTTTTTTCTCGTCAAAATTCTTAAAAATGACAAGGCCTTACCATTTTTCAGCCGAAAATATTTTTGTGTTCCGGAATATGATGAAATTGATGTAGACTGATAAGGGAGGTCAGAAAAGTACAGGAGCACCCTCAGTTGCTAGGAAGGGACCGCGGTTTAGTCGTGCGAAGCACTGACATGATAGGTAGTTTGGGCTGCCTACCTTCTGGGCGTGGACAGGTTTTTCGGCTTTTCTGGGGTCGTGGAAGTCATGAGGCAACAATTTTACGACGAAACCATATCTAGAGGTCGGTCCAAACACGATGCGCACAAAATAAAAACTGTATTATATTTTTTGTCAAAATTCTTAAAAATGGCTAGGCAATCATGAGTGTCATGTGTCTTTTTTTCCGCATGGCGTTTCTTCTTTGCCATGTTCGTTTCTTTTCGACCAAGATCCAAGGGTTTCGCTATCGTTGTCATGTTGATAAAGGGTTGTCCCTTGACCGCCCTGCCTATGGGTGATGCAGTCGGTGATTACCTTCATGACGATGGCCTCCATGGGGGCCATGACGACCGCCAGGCACACCAACGCCGCCAGCAGCGAGGACCGCATTGTGGTGACAGCTGTCACGGTGGGTTCCCGTCGGCGAACCCAAACTCCAGGTTTGAGAGCGCCGCGCCTCGATCTGATCACGTTTCGCGTGAAACTGTTGACTGGATTGGCTGAGTAACAAGAGGAGAGCGGCAGAGCCGATGGCTAACGGTCCGACAGTCCATGGCAGTCTATGACGCCCGTGTCATCTTATCTCTGGGACTGATGCGGTTCGAGGGCCTCAGGTGGCCAGGCCAGGCCAGGTGAGGCGCCATGACTGATACCATGCATGTGTATGTCGTGTCTGATCATTTTTCCCACTCATGTCTGTTTTATTTTTTCTCAAACTCTACGTGAGTCATGCTTTGTAGGAAAGAGGCGTAGTGAGCGGGTTGCCAAGGAAAATGGAGAGGTGAACACAATGCAGATTTGTCATTAAATATTTATTATTTATTTCAGACCAAAGGTCCTTTGGTCAGAAGATGATGTCATAGTGGTCGCTATCTATTTACACTGTATTTTAAATATAAGATAAGGTAGAACGAAGTGTGCCTACAATGCTTTTCCTACAATGGCAACAAATTGTTCTTCCTCGCATAACTCTCGTTTAGAAACTAGGTATGTCTACTCACTCATTTCAACATATAATTATTTGAATTCTTCATATTTCATTCTTTTTGGAAATCACATTGAATTAAAATCACACAAATAATTTAATGTTCTTATACCTAATAAATTAAGTGCAAAGAGCCCTTAAGTACAAACATATTTGAACCCAATGGTAAGGAAAGACTTTTAGGAAGGATTACAACATGTGTTGATTTTTCCAACAAATAAATGAATATTCTCTTTCTGCCTACAAGCGGCGTGGAAATGTTAGCACCCTTTTGCTTTACTTCAGGGACAGTACCAACTTAGCGATTGTGGAAGGTGTCAGCAACTTATTACGTACTTAGTTAATAAGTTACTTACTGTCTACTTATCACAAAAAATAATGAACACAGAGCAAAAATTCAAATATCCACGTCAAATATAGAAAGAAAGGGTGGGTGCAAATGTCATTGCCATTTCATACTCGTGGCAACAAGCAAAAGCTTTTGTCACATATTTCTTTCTACCACACAAATATGCAATTTAACACACAATTTCAAGTGCTGTAGAAATTTTCTACTGAGTTTGTGCATCTTTTAAAATATACATAATGACATACTACAACATTGACAGCGCAGACTTCAGGTTTTCATAAATACTGTGTTGATGCACTGATTTATATTAAGCGCATTTAAACTACTACAGACTGAAGGCAGTACAAAGGTCAAATCTGAAAAATACATCAAGCTGACAAAATCAATCCTTTCAACAATCCAATTAGATAGTGTTTTCTCGTGTTTATATCAATAGGAAAATAGACTTAGCAACATAGCCATAAAGTTTGAGTTTAGAAGTACAAAATACGAATATTTTTGTGTGCAGATCTGTCCTTCAGACTTACCAAGGTGGTCTAGGTTACTATAAAATAATTTTGTCAACATTACAAAACATTGGAAAATCTATCCCTTAGTGGTAAGGAAAATAAATTCTCACCTAAAGATCACAAACAGAGACTGAATATCGAGGCAGTATCATGACGAATAGATTCAGCTGTTGCTTCAGGTAACTCATAAGACATAGCTATAATGAATGGAAGCAGGGTGGGCTCTATGACAGAAGTATGTCAACAAAGGCACATGTCTTTTAAAAAGACTTCAAAACCCAGTCACAATACGTGCAGTTACAGAGGGGCTTTGGGGGTGTCCAAGCAAAATTACAATTTGAACACTGTAACATCGAATTTACTGTTTTGGCAAGTACATCTATCTACACCACCTGCCATGTCTATTGGTGAGTTGCGACATGACTGCTCTTGGATCAAGGCATTTCAAGACCTCGTAAATCAAAATTCGTTTACAATATTTCTTTCAATTTAAAAACAATTGTTTTTTAAATGCCCCAGTGCAACGCTGCCCACACAGCTGCGAAAATCATCCTGGTATTTCACCGAGGCACGTCTCTATTTGTCAGGCTTCTTCTCATCCTTGGTGTGGACGATCTCGGCGTACTCCGTCTTGTCATCGTCCGGACGGACCACCACAGGCCGCCCTCTCTCCGCCCCCGCCGCCTGTGAGTGGGTGAGCTCGGCGTAGACGCACTCCTTGCCCTGCTCCACGTCCGCGGCCCCCTGCTGCGCTGCCTGCTGTGCCGCCTTCTCGGCATCCTTCTCAACCACGACGGCCGCCTGTAACAACAAGAGGAAGTCGTTGTAGGTTCGGTTCGGATTGACAGCAAGGGGTCCTTCACTCGTGGTGCTAACTTGATAGAAATTTTTTTAATTTTTTTTTAAATGAAATGTCTAACTTTTTTCCTGATTTTTAATATTTTGAAGGACGTGCATTGATTTTTTCAAGTGAGTCACCCCTTGCTTGACAATCATTGCTCACTTTTAGAGTGGCTGCTTTAGTCAGTTCTCCAAAGAATCTTACCTTGAGAATCTCTGAGTCGCCAGCAACCTTGTCCTTGGCTTTCTTGAACATGCTGGTCAAGGGGATTTTGGCCTTTTTCTTGATGATGGGCTTCTTTTGGGCTGGCCCCTGGTCTGCACTTTCTGTGTCACTACTGAAAGCATACACAGCAGAATTAACGAGAGAAGATGCTGCTACAGAGAAAAAGTGTGCATTAGTTTAGCCACTGAATGGGTTCATAAGTGCTGGCAAAGCAACATTTGTTGATAAAACAATACTTAATTTAGATTGTAATATACAAACTGAAACTGGTGAATAACGTGCATGCTATATTGTCAAAGCAAAGTTAATATTAAATCTTAGACACACAAGCCCCATCACCAAAATTACATTAGGATGCAACATCATATGTAGTTAGACAAGAAGGAGACCACAAAAATCCACACCGCAGTCCACGAACATATTCTTGTACCAAGTAATGAAAGTCTTTTTGTTTATTAACAGACAAGTGGTACAGTAATCATGCATGGAGGTAATGATAGCCACATTCATGCAGGCATTTAGGATGAAACTCAGGCAAAACTTTCTTAAAAAATGAATGCTATGGCTCTGGTTTGTAATCTCATTAATCGCACACTGACTTCAAAGATGATCATTTGATTCTGTGTCGTGGCAAACAGCTAAATTATATGAGCGAAAATGTGCATGTGCAGGATGATAGTCTGATGGTGACAGTTTGCTCATTCAAACATGACATTGGTGCTTCATATAAAGCATAATGCTGAGCCTTGCCTTTGACCGAGGAGTTGTTCACTATTGACGGATGTAGAAATTCTGCTCTTGGGGGTCAGCCGCTTGGCCTCCTCTGTTTTACCTGGGTCTTCAGGGTCACCGCCTCTGTAAGGATCAACAATTCCCTATGTACAGCTCATGCCAAATCTAGTGATGAAGACTCCATATATTTATATAGCGTTTTCTTCATTTATGGCATCTGTGCAGTTGAAGGTCACTTAGACTACGATCTTAATCTTTTGCTTTACATGTAGCAATCTTGCCCCAATAATAGTTTACTACCGGCAATCCACCCAGACACACCAACAAACATACCACCACTCAAAAATTGCTTAGTAAAACACTCAACATGCAAGGAAATATCATTAGAATTAGTAGGTAGTTTAGCAAACACACACATTGATTTTAAACACCTCATTTCTCCTTACGTTGCACTAAACTTTCCATATACTTACATTAAGATGATTAGTGAAGCTTTTTGTGAGAACGAGAGAGAGAGCAAAATTTGCATTTAATTTTTTTTTAAGATTGGCATGTTTAATTAAACACTGAGTAAGTCATGAGAGCTATGATCTTTGTTTCAGTTGTTCAAATAAATCATTTTCACATTCAGTTTGGGGACACTACACTTCACTTTTCTTTACTTCAGTTTCAGTTTTTATTTTTTCTCTTTTTTTTTTTTTGCCACTCTTATGATCCTTCTTATGGTCCCATATTTTGCAGAAAAAAAGCACCTTCCAAGAGTATGTTGTATTGCATGCAATTTAGAATTTAACGGAACTTACGTTTCACCAGTTCGTAGGGATGCAGCTCCTCCTGGAAACAGAAATCTCAGAGTGGATATTTTGTTCTACATATCACACATGTGTTTTCAAATGACACATTGCTTTCTTATCTCTGTCCACCTTTGGATTATTATAGCTGTAAAAGTCCCCCCTCCCTTCTATCTGTTCTGATTGATTTCATTCTGCCATTCGTTAACTGTTGTAGATTCTGTTATAAAGAACATGATAGAATGGTTTTGTCAAAGTATACACACATATATTAATCAAAACAATGTTTATTGAAAAAAAGAGAAGGGAAAGAAATTATTAGGTGAATTGATGGGAACCATCAATGAAATTAAATAGTCTTAACACAATTACAAAAGTCTTTGCTCACAGATTTCCCAACCACCTGAGTAAAGCACATACATTAAAATTTCCAAATTTCTACAGGGAATGTTGGATTTTACTTACATGCATACAATACAATTAAAAATAATATTTATAACGGATAATATCAATAACTCTTGCTTTATCAATTTGTACATGATAGCTGTCAAAGACAAGAGATTCTGGAGAAGTTACAATAGTGTTGACATGATTTTGGACTAATCAAAATTCAAATGCAGCTTCAAACACAAAATTGACATCATTAGACATTAATAAAGAACTTAATTTTTTTCTGGCAACAGAACAAAAAGGAATATGCAAGAAAGCTGTAGAGACCCCTTCTGTAGTACAGAGGCACTTTGCGCTTTACATAAATCTTTGTAGACACTGTCCTTGAAACATTAGTGTACCGAAAATATAGCTGCCCAGGATTCAAGTTGAGGCAAAAGTTGTTCAAATGCAGGAAAACTGCATTTTAAATTTTTATTTACAATTCAGCAAGCAGGACAGAAATCTTTGTCAGCTCTTATGCACACTTATCAACATAACGGGAATGCAGATTTGTGTCTTCTAAGTAGTTCGATGCTCACACAGAAATTAATAATACTATATACACATCTGTCTAACATTCTTACTTTTAAACAACAAATATTGAATACTTTAATTCTTCAAGATTGATTCTTTAAGTACATCACACTGCAGCAAATACTAGTACTTAATGAATGTCACAAAATAATAAAATCCCATCCCTCTCACATGGGTGGAATCAGGTTGCCCCTTGTCGTTTCATCATTAACGAGAAATGTCCAGCTTTTCAAATGTTTACCTCTCTCTTAATCATACACAACAAATAAACTGTAAAAAGAAAAAGAGAAAACTTGGGATGGCTAAAACTATGAAATAAAATCAAACTGCACCTACTGCACCAGCATAGAAAATAAAAGGTACCATACGTACGCAAATCAGGTAGATAAATTGCGTAACAAATCCCTATGTAACACTCAATATCACCTTCTGAATATTCCATTATGAAATATGAGTGAATTAAGATGGGACTGTTTGACGCGCCAGGATTACAAAAAAATAAAAAAAAATAAGCAAAGACAACAACAAGGCCATGTGGGTAAGATTCTGCAGAAATTAATCTTTGGAAACCACCATAGAGCTGCTCGTCAACTAATATCAAATTGAGAACAAGATCCTAAAGTCTAATGACTTCCATTAATCAATCCTTAATCACATCTCCTTACCACAGTCCCCATCATGATAAAGATGGGAAAATCTATATTGATACCTAAATTTTGAGATTCATAAAAAAGATAAAACAGAACTATAAATAGGAAAGGGTATAAACCTACATACTTTAACTTTACATACCAAGATTTTTCAATCCTTAAAACTCTGCACTCAGGATTAACAAAAAAAAAAAAAAAAAAAGGTAAGTAATTAATTACAAGCTAAACTACCTTCTGCACATGAAGGAAAGCATGGTCCTACATAAACAATCAATGGGAATGAGCCTATGAAAAAAAAAAACTAAAAAAAAAACTGAAGAAAAGCATGCCAATTTACCTTTACTTTGGAATGATGGCACTTCAATAAATAAAACTAAGATGAAAAGTTGACGATCAATCATGAATTCAATAGATGTGGCGAGTTACTCTCCCTTTCAACTATTACAGATAGACATACAACACATTCCACTGACACATACAATCCTACGTTGAGCTTGACCGTTGATAACACTGAGATCACAAACTTTGTCTACTATTTCAATCTCAATAACAATCCTGTATTCTTGGCTGCACCTTCACCAAAATCTGTAAAGCTACACTATGGACATTGAATGTTGCAACAGAAAGTCACAATGGGAGCAGTCTTCACAGTAGCGAAATTTCATATTGGTCTTTACAGTCTGGTATATTTAATAGAATCAGGACATAGTGAAATGTCATTTTGATCAAATTAAAGTTATGAATAAAACTTAACAGATTTCAAATGAGGTGATCACTAAGGCAGGATGTCACTAAAATAAAAACGTTATGCTCCCATCATATTTAAGTTTTTGCTTGGTTTTCAATAATCCGATGCATGCAAAGTAAATTTTGTGTGGCTGCAATAACTAGAGCAGAGTATGTAAAGTGGACGGAACTAGTAGTTTTGTTCTATTCTCGACATCTTCATAGTTTATTTACCCTAGATATTCCTCATGATGCACTTTATACACTTTATGCACTTTATGCACTTTCTGACAAGAATGGGAATTCAATATTTTTGATTCATATACGAGGAGCTTTGGAAAATCTCTAAGAACCAAATAGATGTGGAGAATAGAATGAAACTACCACCCCACCATTCCTACTGTGCAGATTTATCATCAGAGTCCCTACTGGTATCATATTACAGTGATGGCCACATTGCCTCTTTTTCACTTTGGAATCATCAACTTAACAACATGTATGTACATTACAATAAAAATAGAGGGTGCAAATCAATCTGCTACCATGGGTGTTGTCGCAATTAACAATAATCTACCTAATAGTCCTCAAGTGCTCCAGTTCAAACTATGTACAGAAATCTTCAATGCAGTATCACATGAAGGTACTCCCCCTTTTCCTTGGTTTGACTGATTGAAGTAAGAACATGTACATTGAGGCAATAGGACTTTGCCGTCTGTCAGTCCAAAAGCAAAATGCAGTCAGTTTGAAAAATAATAAAGTGGCAGTGGGTAAGTAGGCAGTCTTAAGATTAGTCATATAAATAAATCCAAATTTTAAAAATTGTACCGAGATATGCCCAACAGCTACTCTTGCCCACAAGAGTCTTTCCCTATAAGAAAGAATGATCACAGTAAATTTGGAATGAGTTGAATACCAACACATAGTCTATTCGGTTTACCAAAGGAAAGAAGGGAGAGCATCAGCAGATTTCTAGCTGCAAGAGGTGAACCTGATCAAGAAAATTAGAATGCTACACAGCACACAAATAACACACAAATTTCTGATAAAATCTAACCTGAAAAGCATAGTTTGAGTATTATAGGAACAAATGTTCTAATCTTTTAGAAGCTCAATCTCAGTAAAAAACAACGCTTGTTTTTCCAAATAATGATAATGCTCTTGTTTTGATTCAAGAAATCAGTCACTGTATAAAACTGAGAACACAGACTGTGCTTTTGAGAAGCAACAAATATATAATGAATTCATGGTATGAGCTATGACTTTAGTTGCCCAGCAACCAGAGAGAAGTCTTGGTGGAAGTCAGCCACCTAAAATTTCTTGAGTATTCAACAGATTTTTAAATGATCATTTTTGAAAACTGAACGGTTTGAACTTTCACATTATGGTCACAATTTGATTAACGTTTTTTTCAAACCTCTTAAATTAATAATTATCCTGTTCTAGAAAGTAATCAGAGATTCTAGACTTCAGCCTGTAGACAGCTGTTCCACACCAAGGCATAGGACAGTTGAAGGCATCACGAAAATCAGTCTGACGAACACTTTGGATCATGACACATTTCCTGGGTCTAGGAATAAATGATCACATCCACATGAAGGAATATTTTATGTCCAATTTATGGTTCTTGGCTTAAAGTAAACTTTAAAGGGGTTGGTTAGCCTACACAGGAGTGTCTTCTTTGATTTCTTTCTTGATGTCGTTGCCATTGATATACTCAGAAGAAACGTTGTGGTTAATGGAGGGATTTTCATTGCCACCCACTCCTGCGTGTTTGGCCTTTTCCGAATGGCCCTCAGGGTCGATGTGAGCCACACTGCTGGTTTGGCTGGACTTTCCGCGACCTCCACCAGCTGCAAACAGCAACAATGAACTCCTGTCATGCATCTCCACACACCCATGGAACGACTTGGAGGTCTTCTCCAAGTCTTTGGTACACAAGCAATTTTTTGCCTATAAAATTGCACATTCTTGCAAACAGATTATTTTCAAAACCATAATCTGCTTCCTTAAATTTGTGCAATTTTATCATGTTCTACAGGGCACATGTGCACGTGCATTGTAGTCCAAAATGCTCTCAGATATGCATCCTTCAAGGGAGAGAATGAAAACTCATGGGAAGGGAAAAGGGACAACGTCTATTTTCCTTCTATGCAAGTTAATAAATTACACAGAACACTGAGCTGGGTGGTTGAGAATGACACACTGATAGAAGGCTACCCATTAAAAAAGGAAACTTTACTTTTGCTTGTAGATTTAAGAGCATAGAGCCCACTCCTACTTAGCAGAACTTAAGGAGAGAGAGCCAGCATAAAATCAACAACCATCAACAATATTGGCCATTCTGTTTGGTTCAAAAACGTCAGTGTACATGCATTAGAATGTATAGATTTTATTTGTTTTAAATAAGGGTTGGAGGCTGGAGTCAACTACAAACTAAACTAATTATGGAAAAAGGAACCTCCAGTAGGCTATGTAGGGGACTAAAACTAATAATGGACATGCAAAATTTTCTAGAAGTCAAGGGGTCTAGTGATCTACAGTGTTACATGCGAAGTTCATATCCCACAGCACCACTCATGTACCACTGTCTCGATAAATAAATCACTAAAGGAAGCTCATGAGAACACGATGCATACTGAGAGCAATGCATTGACTGCTTGTGGAATTAGCCATCTGGGTGGGGCTTTGGCATGGGAAGGCAAGTACTTCAACACCTCTTTCTGAACAAATTCTTTCCAATATCACGTGCCTAATGGGAAAATCTGATTTCAATGTATTGTTTTGTGCTTTAAAACCCACACCAAATACACAAGGAAAGGTGCTGATAATACTTGAGCCCGTCCAAAAATGTCAAAATGATAGGCATTTAATTATAAAGAAAAAGTGACAAATGGTTATGCATTTTTGTATTGAAATTGCTCACAAGCTATGAAGAGATTTTTGTGCAGTTATGATCCCATACAAATGTTGCGTTGTGCAAAGTTTAGTTGATGCAATGAATAGTGCATGCAAAGCTAGACATGAAAATTTGTCACTTATTTTGAGTTAAGTTTTAGAAACAGCAAGTTGAAAAAGATTACATGTGTGATCAAAAGTAAGAGTGCAGTGTTGTTTTCACAGCTTTCCTCGTCGTGCTCAAGAATGTGAACATAAATGGACTCTTGCGCCAACAAGTGTGGAGGGGGTTTAAAAATGAACCAAGCAGAGGTACAAGGCCAAAGTACATATTGTGATGAACATGACCAAGCAATTTTTAACTCTGATAAAATTGTTAATGAGTGGATCTCACATTTCATTTGTATGAGACAGAAAATCTCATACAAACAAGTGCATGATACTCAGTCTGAGCATTTCAGATAAACTTTCTCAGAGCATCAAAACCAAATTACATTTCTCAAGTGCTAATTTGTGCTCAGGTGCATGCAGGCTCATGCTCTCAACTACATAAGCAAATAAAATGCAATCAATTACTATCCAACTATCTGTGACTTAAGAAAGAAAATATCCAGCTTGCTCCACTAACTCTTTTTGGAAGCACTTGCCTTCATTCAGGAGTCTAGTTCTTGCTGGCCACAGCTGTGACATGGAGGGGAGGACGGAAGCAAAATACATTTAGTAAAAAAGACAAGGCAGGAGAAAGAGATTTGTGGCAATGTCTCCAAAACAGGCAGACTTCTCTAAGAGTGACCAGCACACTACTACATCCCGATGACATACAATTTTAGCCTTCACCAGCCATACACTGCTTACAAATCCCAACAGAAAATTGACTATACATGATACTCCAAGAAGTGCCTGTTTAAAAGACAAATAGAAACCAGAAAACCAGGAGATAGCAGCAAACCTAAAATGGACTCAAAGGATATAGGAGCAAGGGAGAGAGAGACAAACCAACAACACGAGATATCTCAATACCATAAGAGGGTCGAATTCAAACGCAGAGAATAAAACATAAACAATAAAAGGAAAATAAACTGATAAAGATGGAAGCTAGGAAGTCACAATCATGATTTGCAATACCAAAAAGCTGTATGTTGTCAATAGATCTTTGGTGAAACCTTTACGCACAAAATGAAGAATCATGCTAATATGATCATACATAGCACTCATAGAAAGCCTAGTTCTCCATTCCCCACTTTGAAAGCACTGAATAATAAAAGCTTTGATAATTTTCAAAGCAAGGGAACTATTAAGCCTGGATGATAACAGAACACTAAACACAGCCCAGTCCATTTTCTAAATAATTTTTCACAAGAACTTGGTAGATGTTTTTGATTCATCCTGCATTACACACAAAGTAGCTGGTCATCATTTAAAATTAAACGTGAACCGTTTCCCTGATTGTAAAAAATGTTTCCAGTCCCTTCTGTGAACTTTTATAAGTCAATAATAAGAGAAGAAATGCACATGATGTGATTGATGGATAGAAGTGGTTTTTGAATTGTGTGTTAGTACTCCAAAAGTTGTAGGCAATGAGACCTGGTAACACCTCTCAATTCCAGAGACTAACTGAAAGTCACCTCGCAAGCAAACTAGTCCAGCAAAATATTTTAAAAGTTTGCCAAGGATTTTGCAAGTACGGCTATGCACAGGGGAGTTTCAGATAAAAATGATATGAGAAAATAAGAGAGAATTTTAGCACATGAGTAAAAGCATCTCTCTGAAATTGTCAGGAAAATAAACTGGTGTTCATTGCTACCTCTTGGCAGTCACCCCATGATACAAGTAAATTTTAATCTTCATATTACTGTCCTTCTTTGTCATTCAGATTGACTGTATCACGGGGAGACCAATCAAAAGTGTTAGTAACGGTGTACCTACCTATAAACTAAGGAGAAAATGGAAAAAAAAGGGTTACTCCCGGGCTAAGTTTTTTTCTACTTCCCACTGAAATGAGAGAAATGTTATTAATACCATTCTACAGCTCTCTTCTAAAATGTCAACTCTTTGTTTAAAGCAAATTCATAACTATTTAAAAAAAAGTTAGAATCCATTCTGATTCAACTTCCTATTTGTTTCCAAAGTAAATAAATGTGGAAACCACTCTTCACATTGAATAATTCAATAATGCAGATGAATGAATTTTTCCTAAAGAAGGGCAATAATATTGGAAGTACACAAACACACTATGGAGCAAGTACTTGGGTAAATTGGGTTCTATCATCTACCAGCCTCAAGCTTTCATGCACATTATGGTTTTCGTCCTCACCTCATACCCACAAATTCTATAGCGGGTCTCCGGTTTGTTCTGAGAAAACAAAAGCAAGGACTTTTCACTGCTGTGCTTCACATAATACAAATTTTGAGGTTCCCTATTTAGCTTTAGAATGAGTGATACTTTTTGAATGATGGAAACTACAAACTTGCGACCGAGCTCAATAAAACACCAATCGGTTTGAAATATAAACACACCAATTAGTTTGACATAGAAACAAAGGAAATCTTTATCAGTTCATTTACATAAATCACTGCAATGCAGCAGCGAATATTCACACTCCACCTGTCCAACCCTTACAACTTCCACTTATCACAGAAGAGACTTCAATCATAGATTTATTTTGGACAAGATAGTAAATACTAAGAACATTTGTCCTGATGACTCATAATGCACTAGACTTCATCAACTCCTGCTACAGACTGAATCCATTGCCACAACTCAGCTCACATATTTGGATGACTTACCTGCAAAGCACCATCTGCCAGTTGCTCGCGCAAAGACCACGATGAAAATGATCAACAGCACAAGAAGAACCGCAATTACGATACCAACAATGGCACCGGCTCCCATTTCTGCCATAGCTAAGAAACCAGAAATTACAGCAATGAAAATAAAAGGCATTTCCTTTAAATGTTATTATTAATCTTCACAAATCTGGAACTAAAACTATTTACCTCTGGGCTGCGAGCTCGTTGAGATCCTCACAACGTAATCTTGTTGCCCAATGGTGTTCGTAGCCTGCAGTCTGTATTCACGCTCCAAGTCCTCTTTGGTAACGGCCGCAATGTGCAGCTTGGTCTCGTATTCGCCAGAAGCCTGAAACACACATGACACACAAGTGCTATCAGTGTGTTTGAGGGATGACCAAGTGGCATGCAAAGCTTTCGTTGGATAGCATTGGCTCGGCTCGGCTCGGCTCGGCTCGGCTCGGCTCGGCTCGGCTCGGCTCGGCTCACTTGACTGGACTCACCCTGGGCTCGGTGAACTGGACTTCGTAGTGTCCAGTGGGGTCAGCCTGGCCCTCGTCGATGTGCACACTGCCCACGGTCCACAGGAAGCTGGGCTTGGGGTTGGCCATGATGCGGACGGTGATGGTGCCATGCTCTCCCTCGGTGAACCCGAACTGCTCGATGTCGCCAGATACCGGCTTGGGGCCGACTGTCATTTTATTTTTAAAAAAATATTAAAAAATAACATTTTTTTTAAAAAATTGACAATTATTTTTCGGAAAAGCAAGTCCCTCAACTTGCTTCCGTTTCATTTCATTCTCTCCGATCGTATCCTTACACTTGACGTTGATCCTCCGGCTGACAGAGTTCCGCTGGGCGTCCGTCTCCAGGATGGGGTGGGTGGCCACACAGCGCAGCTCCTTGCCGTTGTCGGTCCAGCGCGCCTCGCGGGTCAGGTTCTGGCGGATGCTGAACAGGTTTTCGACGGTGTTCTCGATGATCTCGAATCTGCTCAGTCCCTCCGTCACCGTAGTGTCACCTGCGCCGACAACAGAGGCAAACAGTCCAACAGTGTTCCCCCAGCGAAAAACTGCGGTAGAGATGCGGAAAAAGACCGACCCATGAACCAGGTGATGTTGGCCACCGGCCTGCCGTCCGGGACCATGCACGTGGCCAGGAAGCGCTCGCCCTCCTGGTAGCTGTCCTGGGGGTCCCGGGGCCGCGTCAGGTCCATCACGGGGGGCATCTTCGGGGCGCCTGCGGGATAAAACAGGGGGTCATTGAGAGAGCTCGCCGACGGCGACCTGGACCGGGTCCTCCAGGACAGTACTCACGGGCGACGACGACCGTCATGGCGCCCACGCTCTCGTGGTCCTCGCTGAAGGTGCCGATGGTGCACTTGAAGAGCCCGTTGTTCTTGTCCTCGACGCGGGGGATGGAGACGCCGCAGTGGCCCTTGTCCAGGCCCTCGCCGTAGTACGAGGCCATGGACGGACCGGAGGGCGGCCGCTGGGGGTTCAGGTTGAGGGGGCTGAGGCCGGGCACCTCAATGCGGCAGTACTGGATGGGCACCGGGACCTTGCACAGCATGGTCACGTTCTGGCCCACCGACACGATGGACTCCTTGGGGGTGACCTCCACGGTGGCGGCCAGCGCCGCTGCTGCAAACAGAGAAAGCGACATCCGTTAGCGACTATGGCGGCGACCCTAGGGAAGGCGGAGGGCGGAGGGGTTCAGCACCCAGGTCCCAACCCAACGCTCAGCGGCCCGGGGCCGGGGCCGGGGCCGGCGACAAGCGGCAGGGAACACACCGCTGTGCTGGGCTGTCCGTAGCCCCTGCCAAGTCGGGGGTATGCAAGCCCGCAACACTCGCCTGTTGGGCGGGCGGCCCACGCTGCGGTCGTCAGGCGCTCGGGACGGAACGGGACACGCCTCTCTCTCTCTCTCTCTCTCTCTCTCTCTCTCTCTCTCTCTCTCTCTCTCTCTCTCTCTCTCTCTCTCCCTCTCTCTCTCTCTGCCTCTCTCACTCTCTGCCTCTCTTGCTAACACATGCGGCACTGTGGTGTGGGCTCAAAGAATGCTGGGCTGACTGGCCCTCAGAGACAGACGAAGTGAGCAACAGAGAAGAAGAGAAATTTACCATAAATTTGCATCCCTGCAAACGTCCCCCCCCCCCCTAAAAATCTCACCTCTTCCCGCCCACTGTGTCGCAGCTCGGCCCACTTCTGAGTTGATTTTTGTTTAAGAGCGAACACCACTCCCCTTCCCCCGCAGCAGCCGACAGCTCGGATGCAGCTTCCCGTCGGCCCCTCGATGCCTCCCTCGGCGATCGCTTTAACCTGGGTGCGCGTTTAGGCCCCTTTGTTGTAATGAGATGTCGTCCCCCCTGTGGGCCCTGAGGGGCGCCCCCCCCGGGGAGTGGACAGGGCCCCCGCCGCCCCCCGACAACCGGCCCCAGGCGAGGTCCCCGGCCCCTACCCCCTGCGGGGCGCCCGTGCGGTGCCCCGTGGGCCCCGCTGGGACCGCGGCTGCGAGCTGGAGGCGGGCGGGCAGTCATGGGCCATGGCCTCCAACCCCCTGCCTGCCTGCCTGCCTGCCTGCCTGCCTGCCTGCCTGCCTGCCTGTCCGCCTGTCTGCCTGTCCGCCTGCCTGTCCGCCTGCCTGTCCGCCTGCCTGTCTGCCTGTCCGCCTGCCTGTCTGCCTGTCTGCCTGCCTGTCTGCCTGTCCGCCTGCCTGCCCGCCAGCTCTGAAGAAACCCCCCGGGGAAGCAAAGACAGAGAAAATGGAACAAGAGAGCAAGAGTCGCTCACGAAAAAGTGTGCATCTCACTCGCGCGCAGCACTCGCTTTCCTCCCCCGGCGGGACTCGAACCCGCGTCGAGGTATTACAACGCGACGCCTCAATCCGAAGAGTGGGAGGGGGTGATTAGACCCCCTGCGGACTAAAAGTGTGAAATCCTCGGATACCCCCTCTCACTCCCTCCCACCACCAACCTGCCAGACTGCCCGGGGCCCTAATGGATGCCTCAGAGTCATTTCGGCCAACTTGGCGGCGCAAACCGAAGTCGGCTCGACTCCGTACCACAAGAGTCACCGTACCCTCCCTCCTCCCCCCCCTCCCGTCGCTGATAGCTGGTCGGGGGCTGGGGGACTGGGCTGGCAGTTGGCCTCGGGCAGTGTTCGTGGTCACTGCTGTGCCGCTGTGCCCCCGCCCCGCCCCGGCACCGCCTGCCCTGGGGAGGGAGGGACAGACACGGCCATCAGGACACTCCCCACTTCCTGGCCGAGGTCTCCGCGATCGCAGTGCCGCGGGTTCGAGTACCGGTCACGGACCATCATTTATTCCCGACCGCCTGACGGCGCTCTGTCTCTCTCCCACTCACCGCCACCGCATATACGTCTGTCCTCGTCCGCTGCACTGCAGAGGCCGCCGCTACACACTGTGCCCCGATGATTTAATCTGCCAAGTTAAACGAGCTTAGCGAACTGGCCCGCTGCGGACAAGCCGCCGCCGCCGCAGTCGCCGAGTTACCCGAGTTACCTGCGCATGACTAAGCCAATCGACAACTCGGGTAACTCGGTTGTGCGTCCGTTTGACCCCCCGGCCGGGCCCTGCCTCCCGTGCCGGCCGGTGAGTGGGCCAGGCGCACTATGAAAAATCGCTGCCCACTCTCCAGGGTATCCATCGAAACCACTCCGTCCTTGTTCCCAGTGCCGCTGCCAAAGGGCGTCGGACAGAGATGGGGCACACAGCGGACGTCTGTCTCTCTTACTCTCTTTGTCGCTGTGCGCGCGGCAGCCAGGCCAGCAATATCTTTGCTAATCCGCGCGGAGACACAGTTCGCTGCTCTGCTCATTAAACGCACAGCTCAATGAGGACGGTGCGAGAGAGACGGAGAGGGAGGGAGGGGAGGGGGCAAAGGGGAGCGAGAGATTGAAGAGATATCGTTTTGACACGTTCGAGGGAGAGAGACAGAGCGCGCGAGAAGGCCGCGGGAAGTGATCTGGAAGAGGCGGGAGTTGGCCTTGCCCAGCCCCGGCCCTCTGGGGAGAGGGGGCACGACCGTGTAATCACGGGTAGAAACTATAGCCGCGGCGACGAACGCAAACGCCTCCCAAATGACACCACCACTACCGCCGCCGCCGCCGCCGCCGCCGCCAACGGTGACGAATGTTGACACAGCAGCTCGCCACGCCACAGACCCCCCGCGGACCAAAAGGAGACGTTCCTCATCGTCCGCCTCGTCGTGTCCAAAGGAAAGTGAAGGACTTAGCGCCGGAGATTCTGTCTTTTACAGAGAATTTTATTCGTCTCCCCCCCCCCCCGCCTCTCTCCGAGTGTCTCGTATTTACATTTCTCTGAGAGGAAGCGGGAGGGAGAGAGATGGGGCATGGTCTGCCAGGACCTCTTTCCTTGGTGGGAGAAGAAGAGCCCAAATTAAGGGGGGAGGGGAAGGGCTAGGCAGGCAGAGCACTGCTGCCACCGCTGCTGCCGCTGCTGCTGCCACCGCTGCTGCCACCGCTGCTGCCGCCGCTGCTGCCGCCGCCTTGCGACCTACAATTAAAAACTTCACCGCGGCCAAAATTAATGGGAAAAGGACGAGCGCGAGTCGGCCGCAATACAGCCCAGGACGCCCAGGTGTACGTGGCGGGTGGCAGGGGTTCGACGCCCGGCGGCGGCCAAAAGCGGCAGCGGCGGCCTTTACCTGCCGGGGGCCGGGCCCCGTCTGGGGTGGGTGGGCGGAACCGAGTGTGGAACAGTCCACCGAGCCACCGCCAAAAGTTCAGTTAAAAAGGAAAAAAATGGGAGAGGAAATGACAGTACAGGGAAACGGGGAAGAAGAGTGGGAAAGAGAGGGGTGGGGAGTAATCGATCGACGGCGAGCTGCCTTCGACTTCGATCCTAGCCAGATCCATCACCAAACACCCAAATACAACAAACCGGAAGCAAATAAAACATTATATGTGCCGTGTCCTCCCCTCCCCAACTCGCTGCGACTGATACAACCGATACAACGCGGATAAACCTTTCGGTGTAAAGGTAAGGGAAAATTCTTTTAGCCCTGTTTGGTTGGGGGTTCTTGCGGCAGGCGGAGAGAGAGGGACGGAGAAAAAGTTAGTCGGAATCAAGTTACAGCCTCTGCCGCGGTGGGCGCCCATTTCCGGGGGGATTCTGAGGGGCCGCGCAGGGGGCGCTGGGCGCAGGGGGCGCTGGGCGTGCAGGGTCAGGCCGCCCCGCCGCCCACATGGAGGGCGCTGAGGTCCACCACGAGCCACCGCCTTGCCGTCGTGACGCGGCCCCAAATAAAACAGCCCCCGCTGTCGTCTTGTTAATCCCCGCATCCGACAGGTGCCGCTGGTGCCGCCCGAGGCACGGCCCACCGGCCCACGGCCCACGGCCTCCCCGATGCTCCCTGGAGTTCACCAGCCAGCCGGGGCTGTCGCTGTCCGCGAACGTAAACACACTCTACGGGGCGGCGGCGGGGGCCTCCTTGGCGCGGACGCCGAATTCCTCGACGACCCTTTCCGCTTGTCGCATTGTATGGGGGCGGCTGACTGCCATCCTCGCTGCTGCCGCTGCCGCCGCCGCCGCCCTGCCAGCGCGCCTTGAGAGGTTTAACCCCACCCCCACCCCCTCCCCTACTGCCGCTTTTCTCACCGACAGCCGACCTCGCGCCACCTTTCCACCCTCACGAGTGTCACCCCGTATGGCCCCACTTTCAGGTCCCCCCCCCCCCCCTCCTCAGGCCCCCGGGGCCCCCGCACTCCACTGAAACCCCACACATAGCGGTCTCCAGCATTCCAGGAAAATGCCGAAATATATTTTTTTTTACTCGTTTGAAAACTTTGAAAAATTTTCTGTTTTGCCGGGACCCCAACCCCACTTCCCGTGCCCCCCCCCCTCTGTCACTCCGCAAACACACACACACACACACACTCTGTCTCTCTCTGACTGTGTGCCTCACGGTAAGCTTATTTGCCGCAGGCTGTGCCTACGTGCCTGTGCCGTGGCGGTGCCGTGGCCGCCCCGTGCCGCCCCGTGCCGCCCCGTGCCGCCCCGTGCCGCCCCGTGCCGCCCCGTGCCGCCGCTGCTGCCCCGCCATCCGCCACTGATGGTCAGCCATACGTCTGCGCCAATACTCCCTGGCCAAAGTTTTCGCTCGGACACCATCTGCTGGCGGTCCGGAGGGCGGGGAAGGGTGGGTTGAGCGGAGGGGGGGGGGGGGGGGAGCGAGAAGGGGTGAGGGACCAGGCCGGTGGGATTAGCGTCGCACCTCCATTACTGGAAAGAGTTGGTTGTTCCAGAAAATAATAACAGTTTGCCTCCAGAACGGATGGAACGGTAGAACAGCCCTTATGACGGATAAGGGTGGCTGCACAGAAAAAAATTAGGTAAAAAATAAAAAACAAAGCGAGAGAGCGAGGGAGAGAAAAGCTACGTTTCTCCTGAAAACGCACACGGGAAAACAAAACGGTTTTGATGGTTTTCAGCTCGACAGAAGAAGAAGTGTCAGAGATAGGCGTGGAAGAGATTTGTGAGATTGGACTTCCGGACACGAGCAGGAAGAGTGAAACTTTTCGAAAAACGGCGCGCGCGCGAGGGAGCGACCAGCCCGGGAGGGAATAAGAAGAAGAGAATGAATCACGTTTAATCTTTATTCCCGCGGTTTTGAACTTGGCGCGCGGCCGTTGGCGTGCCCCCTGCGAACTCTGCTGGGGGTGGTGGTTTGTTATTGATGCGGCTGTCAGGTGAGGAGAGGTCCTCCCTCCGTCCCTCCCTCCCTCCCTCCCCCCCCTCCCCCCTCCGTCCGGTTCGCATATCTCACACCGCTGCCCACTAGCCCCGGGACCTCACTGCTACACTAACTCCGTTGTTCGAGCCGCCACTATGCTGTGCGTGTTCGCGGGGGGTTCCTATTGGGGTCGCTACACCTCGCGGGGGGTCACTGGGTCACTAGTGCAATCATCCACAGAAAAAAAAATTATTCCGAAAAAAAAAACAAACAAAAAATTGTGACCGACAAACTAATATATTAAAATCTGCTGAAATTCTATTCAGATTTCAATCTAGCCTCTCATTGCGTCAGGATAGGGTGATAACAATATAGAGTAGCCAAAAAAACATTCGTGCAGTGAATCCTCCACCATATCAGTTGACAAACATTATCGATGAAAAAACAAGAAAGGTTGTGCGTGGGCATCTCCCTCGGCCAGGGGGCTATCGGGTAACGCCGCTGCTGCTAATGCGGGGGTCAGACACGACCAAGGACATGCCTCTTGGGTGTCAGAACGCCACAGAGCAGAGGGCCGATATAGGGCATGAGGGGACGCCAGATAGAGGGGTGGACTGTTTTTTTTTTTTTTTTTTTTGCCCCCTGGCCATATAAGAAGGCGAGAGGACACATACAATAGGATCCGGAAGAGAGCATCACACACACACAGCCACACACACACACAGCACACACACACACACATGGATTGGTGACAAGACGGCTTTGATATCACAACCCCCAGAGGGGGCCTTGCCTCTGGCGTCATGTATGGCCCTCTCTGGACAGCGCTTATTTGACGCGCGTGCCAGCAGCAAAAGAAAATACAACGCCGGCTCGATCGCGCGGGTTCGAATCCCCGCCACTTTTTTTAAAAACTGCTTTACACCCTGTTGCATAGGCTCTGTGCACTGGTCGGGGTACAAAACGTCGGCTGCGTCCGAAATTACAGAACGCGCCCTCGCAAAGCACGCGGGGTTTCTGCCCCAAAAACCGTGACAACGAACACACGTTTTTTTCCGGGCGTGCAGCACCAGGCCCGCTCCCGCCCCGACCAACTGCGTATACGTTTTTCCAGCCGATTACCTGCAAGTATCGCCGCGCCCGGACAAAGGCGACCGGGATAGGGCGGATAAGCTACCCGATACTACCCGGTGCTCGTAACCCCGCTCGGCCCGACCCCGGCGCCCCCCCCCCCCTCCCACTCCCTCCCTCCCTTCCTCTTTTACCTTCCGTGCACAATGGATCGCACGGCACACGACGCGCCCAGGAGCGGTGGCTTGACAAAGAGAAAATTCAAAAAAAAACAAAAAAAAAAAAAAAAAACACGTGATTACCAATTTTTCATACCAACGACGCTCTTCCTCCCGCGTGCGACGCGGCCGTCACGGCCCTCTAAGTTACTGCGGCGCGGCACTAATTTGAAGCCATTACCGGAATTTATATACGTGTGCGGCCGGATGAAACAAGAACAACAAAAATAAAAACGACATTGTGTGCAGCGCGCGCCATAATTTCTGCGTGATCAACGTAAAGCGTGCTTTATTTAATTTGATGTCGCCGTTGTTGTTGTTGTTGTTGTTTTCGACTACAAAGTGCCATCAGGAGCGCGCGAGGGCGGCCCTGATCTGGATCGAGATCCGGGGAATATAACAACTGGTCCGCGAAATGTCAATTTCCCTGCTCCGCGCGAAAAACGAACAGGAGTAAAAAAAAAAAAAAATCTCGAGCTCGGGCGTGGGGGCGGGGATTTGAACCCGAGACCGCGCACGCCACTGCTCCCACATTGTTAATTATCACCCGAAAAAAAAACAAAAAAAAAAAAAAAAAACAAGCATAATGCTCGCATGGCTTTATATTGCGAAGAAGGGTCGTACGGGAAAGGAAACGCCGCGAGCAGAGGGCGAGAGGGCAAGAGAGAGAGGGAGAGAGAGAGAGTAGCCGGTGGGAGGGAGTGAAAAGGGCCGCAAATAATTTCTAGGGCGCACAATGTGGACCTCGTAAAAGGCCAGTAAAGCAGTGTGTTGCGGAAGTCGGACGGCCGATCTCCATCCCCATTTCTCGCCCACAGCACCCATTCATTTATTTATTTACCTACTTTTTTTTCAGTATTTATTTCGTTTTACGCTCCAGGCGCGTCACGGCACGGGTGTGCATCTAAATGAAGGTACGGAGGAAGGTACAAAGGAAGGTTGTAAGTAGGAAGAAAGGAACGAGAGA
>CM076258.1:10929333-10964333 GCA_038380765.1 Odontothrips loti
ACTGTTCCTAAATTTAGATCAGCGTACCTGCGTGTTCCTCAGTATTTTTTTTTGTTTCTGACACCACCTCGCTTATTCCCCGCACCCCATGGTGACACACCCATCGCTCATGTTTTTCATTTTCCACGAACCTTTCCAATTCCTCCCCCCTTCCCCCACCATCGTGTCTCGAGGCCGTCTTTTCGTCATTAACCGGACAAAATGGCGGCGTGGCGTGCTGCGTTTGCATAAAGACCAGGAGGCCAGGCTGATGCACTGCCCCCCACCACTTCCTTCTTTCCTGAGGTCGACCCTAAACGGCGTAAAAGGGGTCCGCAGGAAAAGGCTTCGTCGGTATTCGAACCCGCGACCTCCGCCGGCCTCACGGTCATGTTTAAAACGAACGCCGGGGCGCACTTTAACCGGCCGCGATGGCCTTCATTTACTTCAAAAAACGGCCAAAGTAAGAGAAGCAGAGATGGAGGCGGAAGGCTTGATGGAGAGGGAGAGAGACGGGGGCACAACCACTTCGGGCGCGGGTCCAAAGAGAGCGAGAGGCTCTTTTGGCACGGTCACTCAACCTGGACCGGGCCGGACCGTCGGTGGAGGGGGGGGGGGGTGATAGGGGTGTAACTCGAGCACGATGCCTGGATTCCCTTTCATCTGTGAACCATGCGGAATGCCCCGGACGACGACCGCGTTGCTTTGGGTCCCGGGATCGAATCCCGCCTCTATCCTACCCCCTTTTTTTTGTGCTTTTCCTGGGATTTCTGAGGACAGACAGAGGAAGGCGACGAGGAGATAACTTCCAAGCCTAATACTACCAAAGATTGGGGCCCACCCCCTTCCTCCTGGTTCCGCCCCCGTCGTCCCCAACCACTTCCACCCTGCAAGCGGCGCCCCCCAGGGGGCACGGCGTTTTATTGGGGCACCTGCAGATGTCGCGTTTATCACCTGGCACCCCGTCTCTCTCTCTCTCTCTCTCTCTCTCTCTCTCTCTCTCTCTCTCTCTCTCTCTCTCTCTCTCTCTCTCTCTCTCTCCAGCACACAGACGCACAGCCGGCTGCGAGCGCCGAGCCGAGAGCTATTCACGTCTCGTTTCACACCGGCGCCCGCCCGCCCACCCCGAGCCGGGGGTCCTGAGTTCGAGTCCCGCCCGTCACATATATTTTCCCGCCTCGAATCGGGCGCGAATCCTCAGCAGACCCTTCTTACATCGTCATGCATTTTATTTTCTACTCAGGTAGAAGAGTCAACTACGGTTGAGTGACCCAAAAACTGATCACACGGGCGACACACGACCAATCATCTGCCGCCCACAAAATCACTCGTTTTTTTTTTTCAGAGGAAAAAACTTTGCCAACCTTTCTGCGGCTGTAACTGCATCGACAGTTTTTTTTCCCGTCTTCAGCAGGACTGGTTTTTGTGCCCGGAAAGGGAGGCGTAGTGAGGCGTGCATTCCATTCCAGCCGGCAGGTCCAATATTGATACTACTACTACAACAGTTTCGGATGATGGCAACGAAAACGAGTGAAAAAGAGAGAAAGGTAGAGGAAGAGACGGAAAGAGAGAAAGAGAGAGAGAGAGAGAGAGAGAGAGAGAGAGAGAGAGAGAGAGAGAGAGAGAGAGAGAGAGAGAGAGAGAGAGAGAGAGAGAGAGAGAGAGAACGGGGGAAAGGCCCAGTAAACAAACTCTCTCCCTCCTCATTGCGCTCCAGGAGGACTCCGCCATTCGTCCAGTAGGACCGGTGACACAAAAACGCTTCTTCGCAAAATCGACGAGTTTCGTCGAAAAATTGAAAATGTTCATAAGACCTGGCCGTTATGGCGGGCAAACATTTTCAGAAAAAATGGGGGAAGTTCGCGAAATTTTTTCAGTGAAGTTTTTTTTTTTTTTTTTTCTTGTGGTTGGCTTGCATAGCTTAAGCTAGCCACTGGTCAGGCGCCCCTTCCAGCTCCAGCATCTCCTTGGTCTGGACGATGACAAAGTTGGGGAGGAAACAGAGGCCATAAACCACACAGCAGCGCTGCTGGAGAGGGGAGAGCTGGGAGAGCGGGCCGCGCGTGACGAACGGTGATCGGAAATTGAAAGTAAAGAAAACCCGTCCTGCCTGCGCCGCCGGCGCCCCGGGCGAGGAGAGACTACTTGTGGTGGGCGGTGAGCGGGAGATTCCGAACCTGCAACAGAAAAACAAAAAGAGGATTAGAACTATGCTTACTACTGCTGCACTAAGCTGCACTGGAGTCCAGTTCCAGCAGAGCACTTTGTGTATTGCTGTCGGGAGGGAGAGGGGACGGAGGTTCAAAAGGAAAACTACGGGGCCGAGCGAAGAGGTAAAACGAATAGACTGCGTCCTGTATACGGGTACCAGAGAGGGAGAGCGAAACAAGGCGGGCAGGGAAGACGAACGGGCGGTAATCGCCTGTTGCCGGCGGATGGGTTCACTCTGCACGCTGGAGCGGTTTCAGCACCGCCACCCGAGTAACACAAAAACTACCCGAAGAGATCTCTTCTCAAACTTCCAAGTTCAAACTCGGATTCACTTATCGGATGGTATGCACGGGACGCGGACATCAAGTCTGACCTTGAAAGTGTTTTAGCCTTGAAAGACTTCTCAAAGGCTCAGCATGAATCGAGCGAGATAGACTAATCCTGCGCTTTTCTCGGCAAATTGTTCAAAGGTTTGTCTGCACGGCTGCTGCTGCTGCTGCTGCTGCTGCTGCTGCTGCTGCTGCTGCTGCTGCTGCTGCTGCTGCTGCTGCTGCTGCTGCTGCTGCTGCTGCTGCTGCTGCTGCTGCTGCTTGCCATTCAAATTCTCGCGGGTGTTTGCGGGCAGAGAGAACTGCAGAGCAAGGAGTTCGGGAGACGCCTTGGGGACGTAGCGGTGGTGGCGGCGGTGGCGGCAGGAGAGTACGACGGTCTGTCTCAAAGGGAATCGCGCCCTGATAATGTCTCCCCCAGACCCGACGACTCACTCCGGGTGACGTAGCGGGCTTCTCCTTTGTGAGTCATCTCTCTCACGCGCTCTCTCCCTCTCTCTTCCTCCCCATCTCTCCCCCACCCCTTAAGATGAAGGCATTATTTGTGCGTCCGGATTTGGTCCTTTGCCAACATGCCTCCGTGTATGACAATGTGACATGGGCTGCTGCCGCTGCTGCTGCTGCTGTCGTGTGTGTTTCGGACGCCTAATGGCCCGTTTTTTTATGGTCTCCACGATGATTGCGTATACTAGTGCAAGACGGTCCACAGAGCTCTTTGTTTCCAGACCATAGCCCCGCGCCCCCCAGCGGCGTGGCCCCAGTGCAGCGCGGCGCGTGCCCGCGGCCCCCGCGGCCCCCGCGGCCCCCGCAGCCCCCGCCGCCCCCGCAGCCCTCACCGCCCCCTCGCAGGACAGCGCTGCTTCCGCCTCGGGCTCCTGTGGGAAATAAATCGGCAAGGCGGTGGCGAAGCAGACGTGACCAACCCCCCGCCAAGGATCAGGTCCACGACTCAAACAGTGCTGCCAACCCGACAGTCAACAAATACACGATATACATCATTTTACACGCAACCATCACTGCTTAGAATCAAACAGTCATGCCATAATCACGCACGAAATCTTGCCCAAAATTTCGACCCCCACCCAAAAACATAATAATAAAATTCCCCTGACATTGAGAGTGTCAAGTCGTGAATATGTCGTCACCCACCATGCCGCGGCACTGCTTCATTAGGCAAACCCGATTGGTAAGAAGCGCTAGAGCAAAACTTTCCAGGAGGGAATTTTTTTTTTTTTTTTTTTGGGGGGGGGGGGATGCGGCGTACGACACGACAACCAAACTGGAAGAAAGTTACCCCACCACCCGTAGTGCTGTGTATGTGTGTGTGCGTGTGTGTGTGCGTGTGTGTGCGTGTGTGTGCGTGCGTGTGTGTGCGTGCGTGTGTGTGCGTGCGTGTGTGCGTGCGTGCGTGCGGGCTGCTATGTTGGCGCCATCGTCTGCATCAGCCTGGGTGACTCAACACCCATATCCCACTCCCACTAGGGTGGATTTTCCCTTAATCTAACAGAAACCCCCCTGACGCACACACAGACAGACATATATATATAACGCGGTCAAACAAAGTACCCAGCTAGACGGGCAGTCGGACAGCAGCGGGGTGATCACATACGGGGCTGGGCACAGCACACCCGTCCGTCCGCTCGCCGTCCGCTCGTCCCTCACATCCTACCCCGCAGCGTCTGACCGGCCAATTTCCCGTTCGCCAACTTTGAAGTCGCGACGTGAAATAGAAGGAGAGAGGGACAGGGAAACGCTGGAGAGCGAGATAGGGGGTGGGAGAGAGAGAGAGAGAGAGAGAGAGAGAGAGAGAGAGAGAGAGAGAGAGAGAGAGAGAGAGAGAGAGAGAGAGAGAGAGAGAGAGAGAGAGAGAGAGAGAGAGACCAGGGCGGATGGTTCAAGAAAAGGGTTCCTTCCTTCCTGTTGCGCAGACCCAGCCAAAGGGCGCTGCTGCCGCGCTGCGGGAACGGAATTGGACGGACCGAGTGAAAAGAAAGAGCGCGTGAGAGCTAAAGGAAACGAAAAAAGAAGAAAGAAAAAGGGCAGCGAAAGGAAGGAAGAGGGTGACGAGACATGAGCATTGGTCATGAAGACTCCTGTACATGACTTGACACACTGCGCCGCATAACAAAGGACGAAGGCTCATGCCAAATTCCTTTTCTCCCTCCCCCTAGATTCGTGTGCCGTTCGCGTGAGCGATGGGGCGTACAGAAGCAGCCGGCAAGCCGAGGGGGCCGCCGCCGCCGCCGCCGCCGCCGCCGCCGCCGCTGCCGCCGCCTCCCCCGCAGCTCGGCCCGATGAAGAACACCCCCGCTGCACGCAAACAAAATGCACAAGAGGGATGCGAAGGGGACAGCAAACGACATTCACCAAGTTATATCCTTGGTGTCGAAATCTATATTCTTGCATCGTTCATTCTTTTCAAGTGTTTTTACGAAAGTAGAAAATATAAAAAAATAAAATTCAGGGGAAAAACGGTTTTGAAAGTGAGAAACGATTTTATTCGTGGTTCAAAAGAAAAAGTTGTTTTAAGATCGTTTTTCCCCCCCCCCTTCAAGGTTGCAAGGCCAAGCCGGGCGGAGGTAGACATGCATCAGTCTGCCTCGGCTGCGGGTCCTTGACGGGGTCCTTGATCCTGATCCGCCACTGCACCAGGAAGAAAACAAGCGAGAGCGGACCGGGCGAAACAGCACACGGGGAGAGAGATAAATCGGAAGGCAGGTGAGGCAGCGGCGGCAGCGGCGGCAGCGGCGGCGGCCCGTGTGGCGCCAGCGGGGACAGGGCACGGCGGGCCACGGGTTCGAGTCCCGGCCGCGGCCAGAGACAGAGGGCTGAGTGAATCTCGAGCGAAAGCAGACGACGCAGGGGCGGAGCCAGGGCGGAGCGGAGCGGGGGAAGATGGCTCCAGTCTTGAGAGACCTCCATGCGTCTCTCTCTTCCGACCTCACCCCCTCTCTCTCTCTCTGTCTGTCTCTCTCCCTCTCACGCCGTTTACACCCTCTTGTCGCGCTCCGCTTGACACATGAGCACGAGGCGCAACGTGGACAGGGTCTTAAATACGACGCAGGTACCCCCAGGGATGGGTGGGTGGGTGGGGAGGGGGAGGGGGAATAAATCTCACGCGTGGTCCAGATTATCGAGAGAGGTGCGGAGAGAGAGAGAGAGATAGAGACAGATAGAGAGAGAGAGAGAGAGAGAGAGAGAGAGAGAGAGAGAGAGAGAGAGAGAGAGAGACAGAGAGAGAGAGAGAGAGAGAGAGAGAGAGAGAGAGAGAGAGAGAGAAAGAGAGAGAGAGAGAGAGAGAGAGAGAGAGAGAGAGGAGGACATTGACGGCCTGTTCGCGCCACCCCTCACCCCCTCAACCTGTCGACCTCGTGAAAGGGGTAAGGGGGAGGGGGCAAAAAGAAAAGGAAAAACAACCGCTTTCACTTTGTGCTAGAAAGAAATAAAATTTCTTAGGACTAACAAAACAAAACAAAGAGTCGACTTGAGAAACGGCATGAAAGAACGTCCGCTGAGCAGGCAGCACCTGCTGCGCCACATCTCCGCTTTATGCCGGGTATTCGTCACGTGACCGCTGCGCGGGAAATAAGCACTTTCACCGCGGCACTTCCGGCCTTAACGCCCCGCCCGCGTACTGCGCCGTGGTTCAAATACTCCTTCGAGGGCCGCATTCGGTATCAGATAAGTGGCCGGCTGGCCTGGCCGAGTGGGCCGGGGCCGGGGCGAGAGCACGCCAGCGCTTCGTCGTGGAGGGCCCCTGCGAAGTCGAGGGTAGGCAACCCGGTGCGCGAGGCTGCTGTGCGGGCCGGCCTACCCCGTGCCCCTGCAGGCCGT
This sequence comes from Odontothrips loti, assembly GCA_038380765.1. NCBI lineage: Eukaryota > Metazoa > Arthropoda > Insecta > Thysanoptera > Thripidae > Odontothrips > Odontothrips loti. The sequence continues at coordinate 10,935,687 of CM076258.1, forward strand.
GCCGCACCGGCCCGGGGGAGAGACAGACAGAGGCAGGAAGAGAGAGAGACAGAGAGAGAGACAGAGAGAGAGACCGACAGAGAGAGAGAGACAATAAGGAGAGGGACGCAGTAAACAGCACGGACGAGGAACAACACTAGTCCCAACAGCTATGGCCGAATTACGCGATCGCCCTCTCTCAGCTGCTTCGTAGTTCCCCGTGAGTTGCATCCCCAATTTGCATTGACCAGAGCAAGACGAATCGAATTCTCCCGAAGGAAACGAGGGGGAGGGGGTCAGTTTCAAGGGTTTCAGGGGAGAGAGGGGGAGGGTATCTCATGGCTGTTCCGCCCCGAGCAGGAGATGCCGTCCCCGGCGCCTTAATAAGCCCGAGTCTGAGTCCGTAAAGCCGTCGCGAACATAAAGTGTGCCTGCGGAGGCCAGGGTAGGCCAGCCCGCACGACGCGCGTGCAGGCGCACGCCGGGGGATGCCTACCCATCAGGCGCCATAACCTGCGCTCGAGACTGTCCAGAGCAGGTTTACACCTTGGACTTAGTCCGACAGCAGCCGGGCGGGCTCCCTCCAGCCCAAGCAAACACACACGCACGGCTCACCCTGGAGGCCACGGCCGTGTTACACGTCCTCCTACCATGTGGTAAAAACATTTCCAATTTCAGCCCCCGATGGAACCGATACCGCTAGCTAGGCTGGACCGGCTGGACTCCCCCGGACCTCAGACCGTTGTGGTGTGGCCTCTTGCGGGACGAGCCAATCTCCACCCAACCTCTCTCCTCCTCCTCCTCCTCCTCATCCTCCCGGTCATCCTCCTCCTCCTCCTCCTCCTCCTCCTCCTCCTCCTCCTCCTCCTCCTCCTCCTCCTCCTCCTCCTCCATCCTGCGGCTTCCGCGTGTATTTCCGAGCCGGCCGCGGCGAGGACGTGGTAAGCCTCGCATTAGAGACACAAATCGGAGTCCACGGCGGCGACCGGGGGGGGGGGGGGGGGGGGGGGGGGGGGGCGCCGGGGAGTTGTGGGGCCGACGGCGGCGACGACGTGGCTGGAGAAGCCCCCCCCCCCTCTCTCTCTCTCTCTCTCTCTCTCTCTCTCTCTCTCTCTCTCTCTCTCTCTCTCTCTCTCTCTCGAAACTGGCACACCTGCGTGCTACTCCAGCAGCAGCGTGATCGGCGACTCCAGGCTTCCTCCAACGCACCAGCTGCCCCCGAGACCCCCCGCAGGGCAGGCCGGCCGCCCCTGGGGAGCGCTGGGGGTGTTGTAGCTGGCGGCCTGCTGCTGCTGGAGTGGATTTCTGGAATAAAACATGGCCGGGCTGCGGCGGGGGCCGTGATTCCAGGAGGGGCCACACACACACACACACACACACACACACACACACACACACACACACGCTGGACAAATCTCTGGAGCCCGGCCCGCACCAGAAGGTGTCGGTACGTGAGGGACGCGGCACCCGCTGCGTTGCGGTCCACACACAGCGGGAAAAATTTAAAATTTAAATTCCTTAAAAAAAAAAGGACGGAGATGCCGGGGAAATGTTTCGTTAAAGGTTTAAAATCGAGCGCGCTTTTCGGCGTGTTGCAGGATTCCGCACAGAGGAGACGGCAGCTGCCTGTGGTTGTGTAGGACAATGGAGCCGAGCTGGGCGAGGCCAGCTGAAACCGTCCAGGGGGCCTATGAGGTCACTGCTCTCGGCTGGAGAAGGAGACAAACAGATGCTCCAGCGACTCCAGCGGAAGACACGTTTGTGAATAATAATTAGGAAAGGCTGTTCATTATCATTATCCTCGCCAGTTTCTGGGAAGAATCCTATTTAAAAGGAGCGCGGCGTGGGCCGAGTTTGTTGAACTGTGTTCGAACAGTCACGCCATCCGTCCCAGGGAAGTGGAATAATTCTATCCTCTCAAAGCAGTGACAGTGTCATTCTATTCCGCCTCATACCCGCCCTCACAGGTGTTTCTAACGCTATCCGCCGCCTCTATCCCTGCAGGAAGGATCTTAGATAATATGCGCCACAGGAAAGGGGGGGGGGTATCGTATCCGAGCCGGGTGCCATCAAGGTTATAATTAAACGATGCAGCAATTAAGGAGAAACGTGAGCGACCCAATCGTACCGGGCCAAAGCCAGCCGAGGATACACCGTTGGACTGAGCCGACGAAATACCGCAGCAAGAATTTTGGGGGGAAAACTCCGGTAATATTATTGGGGAAAAATCTCCCCCGAAATTTTCGGAATTTTCAATTAACTCCGGTTCCAGTGTCACAAAGCTGACGTCACTTTCTCTGGAAAATTTTTCTTGCAAAACTTTTTTTGCGTAGTGTTTTTCAAATATCATAAAAACTGAATTTCCAGGGGCTTTTCCCTTAATGCAACTTTTAACGCCCTGCGCGGAGATATACAGTGGGGCGTACAATGTTGGACAGCCGTCATGAGAGCCTTTGTGCACCGCGTCCATAGGCCCATATCTCGCGTTCCGGACGGGCGCACACGAGGGAAAATACTGAGAGAGAGAAAGAAAATAAAAACTGCCAAGCAGGGCGCGGTGCGCTAGTGTCTTCCCGAGCGATGACGAAATTCATGAGGTCCTCCTGTCTCTCTCGCACGCCACCACCACCACCACCCCCGCGCATGCAGCAGCAATGGGATCTGTCACTTTTCAATTTTCGAGACGTGCTCTCCGTTGGCGTTCTATATTTTTTTTGTCGTTTTCCCTTACGCATATTATTTCTGTCCCTTCCGTTATGTGTTTTTTTTTCTCTTCTCTATTTTTCTGCGCCGTTCGCGGCACGCATTCTATTGGGTCGTGGTTCAAAAGTTTTGCCAAATAAGCTCGTTTGCATTCCATCAGGAGCTTCCTTCATTCTTCGAAGAAACATCGATCTACTTACTACTTGAGAGCCTCACCCCTCATCAGACTGAACTCGTTCACAAACACCGTCCGGTTACACACCTGCAACAGACAAAGACAAAAATAAACCATCACTCGTTACAGCTGCCGCAAAACAAATAACGCAGGTGTTATTTCTTTAGCAAGTCGTGTTACCGCCCGCCACACGCAGCACTGGCGCGGCGGGTACCGACGGCCTGTTAGCCGCGAGGACTTGGCTTAATCGTCAACGTCACCCCGTCCCGGAAACTTTCCTCCCCCAAAACTGCCACAGCAGCAAACCAATTTGCCGCCGGCTCGGCTCCCCCCCCCCCCCTTTTTATCTCCGCGAATACCTTTCTTCCGGTCGTGGACGTCGCCGTGCTTGTACAACACACCGGTCTCCGTCTTGTCGGCCCCGCAACTTTGCGCTGCTCGCCCTCTGAATTACGGCCATATGGAACTTAATTTACTTTCATGAGCGAAAAGTTGTGCCGAAAAGTCGACCAAGTTTTGCTTCTTCTCCTTCCTCTCCTTCTTCAGGAGGAGGAGGAGGAGGCGGAGGAGGAGGTACATACACGGGCGCCGGGCTGGCGCCACTTAGAGGCGGCGGGGGCGGTGATATGTATCGTCGGGAACAAATAGCTCCTGCAGACAAAATGAGTCGGTGGCCGATAAAGGCATAGGAAGCTGCTGCTGCTGCTGCTGCTGCTGCTGCTGCTGCCGCTGCTGCTGCTGCCCGCTGCCGCCGCCGCCGCCGCCGCCGCTGACGCCAGGGGAAGAAAACAAGCCATTCGGGTTCGGGATAGGGCCTCCGGCAGCCTCCGGGCCATGGCGGGGACAACCAAGCTAACAACCCCACCTCATTCAGCGGACCCACGGCGGGGCTCACCGTGCCGTGCCGCGCCGGAGGTGAAATACGCGTCTGTGTTTCGTGGCAATAGATCCCAAGCTGCTGCTGAGTTGGGGCCGTTCAAAGTGACCGCGCCGCAATCAGACCACAGCATCAGAAGCTTTTAAAAATAAAATAAAATCCTGCCACCCCGCCCACTCTGAACCAAAGGCTCAAATATTAAATGTAACGGCAAGGCTTTCAAAACAGCCCACCTCCTCAAGTCCCTTTATCGCTCGAAATTATTGATCCTTTATCCACGACCCTCCCATAGTGTGCCCCCCTCCCTCTCTCTCTCTCTCTCTCTCTCTCTCTCTCTCTCTCTCTCTCTCTCTCTCTCTCTCTCTCTCTCTCTCTCTCTCTCTCTCTCTCTCTCTCTCTGCACAACAACAACAACATTCGGAATGGCAGGTGCCAAGTAGGCGGGGCTTACCCCTGCGCCGCTACCGCCCTTTGTTACCTCCCGGCCCATCGCCCCGGGAGACAACGGCGCACTTCGCCCTCCAGATTAGCGGATTATTTCATTCCAAAACAAGCCGCACTTATCGTTTTCTTATGTATTTTTCTAAAACATTTCCTCCAATTTTCTTTCCTCTTTCTGTGGAGACGCGTGCGAAGATGGGCGGCACCTTCACAAAGCGAATCTTGACCAAAAAAAAAAAATTCTCCCTCTCTCTCTCTCGTCCCTATTCGTTTTGTCCCCCCTTTTCTTTCTGCGCTTTTCTCTTCCGAGAGCAGACAGCTCTGAGGTCCTCGAGGTGAAAACTCAAGTCGTGCAGCAGGGCGGCACACTCTCTCTCTCTCTCTCTCTCACTCTCTGTGTCACTCCCTGTGTCTCTCTCGCACACCCGCCCTCATCCCCTCTGTCCGGCTCTGAAATCATGGCGCCACCACCGAGTCAAGAGCGACCGTACATTTGAGACAAAGAGTGGCAGCAGAGGCCAGGCACCAAGGGCACCAAGGGCACCGGGCCGCCGCCGCCGCCGACCTGCCCAACGCGCCCGCAGAGTCCTTCACGAGCTCACCGCCACCAACGACATCCTCTTTTTGCTGCCGTCAATTCCTGTCATCAGTCCACACGTTACGGCACGGCAGCCGCCACTGAATGCCACCACTCGGGCAGCGGATTATATTTATACGGGGGTGGTGGAAAAACACGCCATCGGGGTGGTCATATTTTCCTTTCAAATTTGAAAAGGAAAAAGAAAGGGAGGGAAATGGCGCATGTGCACTGCGAACGTCTCTACGTATCCGACACATTCAATCTTTTCAATTTGCATCGTGTGCCATTGTACTGAGAGAGAGAGAGAGAAGTCAGCGATATGTGTGTGCGTGTGGGGCAACGACATGGGTGGAAGAGAGAACGACGACGGTATGGAGGGTGGCAGACAGAGAGGGAGAGAGATATCGCCGCGGGGAGGGCAGAGTTCCCTTTAAAAGATTTGGCAAAAGCCCTGGTAAATGTTTGGGGATTACTTTCGGCCGACCCCGCCGCAACCCCCCGCGTGCACACACACACACACACACACACACACACACTCTCTCCCCAATCTCTCCCTCTCTCTCGCACGCGTGCACCCAACGCATTGCTGGCGTTTGCAAGAACAGCAAACCCCCGTTCCGCGCGCATCTCAGATACACTTTCCACGCGACCACCACCAGCGAGCAAGCAAAAGCTACACAACAGTCCGGGATGCCCGCACACACACGCACACACACACACACACACACACACACACACGATTGGCACACTAAGACTTGCACTCTCTCTTCCTGCTCCCCTCGGACTGTTCAAGTCGCTGCCCCACGCATTGCCGATCTATCTCCCCTCAGCAGTCCGTAGGGGAGGGAGAGGGGGAGGGAAGGAGGAAAGGAGGGAGGGAGGGAACGGAGGGGGGAGAGGGAGGGAAAGGGTCCCGCAGTCCCTACTGCTCTGAGAGGACCAGGCCAAACCCGCGTCCATCCCGATCCAGACCTCACCCCGATAGGAACGGATCGACGCAATGATCTCTCTCTCTCTCTCTCTCTCTCTCTCTCTCTCTCTCTCTCTCTCTCTCTCTCTCTCTCTCTCTCTCACACACACACACACACACACACACACACACGTGTGCACTATATGACAAGTTGAAACAGACCACAACATCGTCCACGGGGGACGAGAGACTGAAAAAAAAAATGAAACATTTATGGGACAGCAAGCAAAAAAGTCGCGCCCAACTAAATAAAAATTAGTACCGTTGCTAAAAAGTTTAGTAACGTGGTTAAAAATTAAGCACGGTAACTAAAAAGTTAGCAACGGTGCTAAAAAATGTTAGTTGGGCGTATACTACTAGAAAATTAGCACCTGTGCTGGCGATTTTTTTGCGTGAGGAACAAGGGTTGACAAAAAAAATTATCATCCAAACAATGGGAAACTCGGAGAAAGAGGGAGAGAGAGAGAGAGAGAGAGAGAGAGAGAGAGAGAGAGAGAGAGAGAGAGAGAGAGAGAGAGAGAGAGAGAGAGAGAGAGAGAGAGAGAGAGAGAGAGAGAGAGAGAGAGAGAGAGAGAGAGAGAGAGAGAGAGAGAGAGAGAGAGAGAGAGAGAGAGAGAGAGAGAGAGAGAGAGAGAGAGAGAGAGAGAGAGAGAGAGAGAGAGAGAGAGAGAGAGAGAGAGAGAGAGAGAGAGAGAGAGAGAGAGAGAGAGAGATGAAAGTAGAGCGAGGGTGTCTGGGGCTTTCTGCCTGGGATGCACTTTCCAAAGGGTTAGCAGCCCCCGGGCGCCCCCGCCGACCCCCGCCCGTACCCCGCAGGCCTCGCTGTAAGTCGGTTCCAGCGGGATCAAAGCATCCTCCAGGATCCTCCCCCCGCAAAGGATCCCCCAAAAGGATCCAGCTCGCCGACAGAGAAGAGAGCAATCACCGGCGGCGACTGACCGGGACGAGGCTAGGTAACGAGGAATTAAACGGCCGGGAGCGAGAATAAAAAGTGAATAATGAAAAGGGACCTCGGTAATGACAGACGAGACCCTCGCTACAAATTCCCTAAGAATCTGCCGGAAAAAAAAAATCGAAAATATAAATTGCCTAAAAAATGCGACGTTGGCCGCAGTTTGCCCCAACCAACCCCAATCTTTTCCATTTTCGCTCTGCATCTTCGCACGCGCGCACACACGCGCGCACGCACACGCACACGCTCCTCACTGCAGAGGCATCACGCCGAGGCCGACGCCTCCTCACCTCGCCCAGGTGAGAACTGATTGGACAACCCCCGTTGGCCGCTCATATCCATTCCACGACGACGAAATGAGACTTTCCATAGCAATCAACAACTTGCCTTTCTTTTTGCGGGCGGTGCGGTCTGTTTTTTTTTTGTTATTTTTTTTCAGCCTGCCGCCCCATCCTCTCCTCTCCTCTGCTGCTGCTGTTGTTGCTCCTCGAATAACCTCAGCCACAGCTCGGGTAGGGCGGCCACCGTCGGACATTCACGAATTAATTCCTGAGCCAGAACGACGGGGAGGGCCTTATATGCGACCGACGTAGCTCCGATATGACGCCACCAAAAGTTGTCGCCCCCCCCCCTCTTCTCCTCCCCCTCCTTCCTCCTCCCCCGGTTCGCGGAATTCTCTCCGAGTCGATCTGCCATCGCTGCTGCGTGTGCGCGTCCCGAGACGGCTCCGTAACTGGACTAGAGGCACCAGAGGGCCTCCGGCCGGAGATACGCGGGTTCGAATACCGACGGGGGCGCCGGCTGGCGATAATCTATCAAGGAAACCAAACACAGAAAACGTTTCCGATATATTGTACGACTTGGCGGCGTGCGTGCGCGCGGGGGCGCGCGTGTTCTCCGTGAATACGAGTTCTCTCTCTCTCTCTCTCTCTCTCTCTCTCTCTCTCTCTCTCTCTCTCTCTCTCTCTCTCTCCCCCAAAAGAGGCCACGCGAACGCGCGGCGCATTCCCAGTACCAACGCGCAGTTCTCCTCCTGCTGCTGTTGTTTGCAAACGACGTTTTCAAGATCGGAAACAAACTGCTCACTAAAAGTGTAACAAAAATATGCCCTGAAACGTGCAAATGCACTGTCACACATCTTGTTAGAAACACATCAACTATTTTTTTTTTTTTTAAGAATTTTTCAGTATTTTCCGATATTCGGATAAAATGTTGTTGCACAGTTTTCCGCCCTACCATCAGAGAGGCGCACCCATGTGATTATCACAGTGCCCATGTTCCACCCCATAACCACATACACAGGCTCCAACGCCCGCAACTTCCCCTCTTTCTTTTCTCCCCGGACAACAAGAACAACAACAAGCACAACAACAACAAGAACAACAACCACAGCACTGATGACGCCCACAGCAGGGCAGCCGCCATGGGGTAGTCATGCTTATTTGGGTGTTACACGGATGCGGCGAAGCAAAGTGGGAACGCCCGGGGAGAGATAGGGGTTGGCGGGGGCGGGAAGCGGGGGCGGCAGGGCGGGGGCGGTAGGGCGGGGGCGGCGGTGCGGGGGCGGCGGGCGTAGCGTGCTGCCGTCGTGGGTAGGTAAATTCTTGGACCAGACTTTCAATTACTTGTGTGCTCTTCACCAACGCGCCCTGCGGGCGAAAAAGGAAGGGAGCCTTGGGAGAGAGAGAGAGAGAGAGGGAGAGAGAGGGAGGAGAGAGAGAGAGAGAGAGAGGGAGAGAGAGAGAGAGAGAGAGAGAGAGAGAGAGAGAGAGAGAGAGAGAGAGAGAGAGAGAGAGAGAGAGAGAGAGAGAGAGAGAGGGAGAGGGGGGGGGGCGCACAAATCCCTTCATTACCAAACTTGCTTTCGCACAATACATGCAGCGGCCCCAACAGTGCGCGGCTGGGCTGCTAGCCGCCCCGCCAAGCCCAGCAGAGCCCATCTGGTCCGCAAAGACCCGAGGCCCAAACACTCGCCTCCTTGGACAGACAGAAGGTCAGACAGACTGACTGTCTGACGTCCCTGCACAAGTACCCCAAGAGCGTGCACCGCCCCAAATTATCACCATCTGCCGACCCCCGCCGTCTGCTACCCCTGGGGGGCCCCCGCTACCCCTTGGAGGGGCCCCCGCTGCCCCAAACCGCGAACGGCAGCGGTCCGCCCCGAGGTGCCCTCAGCACCCACCCCTTTGTGCTCGTCGCGGAGGTGCGGGACAGCGGCGGTAGCCGGGGGCGGCCGGCGGGGTGGCGCCCTGGGCACAGCACACCCCCGGCGGCAGCCGGCGGCAGCGGTAACAGAGACACAGCCGCCGACGACGACCACTTTCCAGTCCAATTAGCGGGCCGGCGCGCCCGGCACGACGGATTAAGATGGCCGAAAACCCCCGCCAGGTCGAAGCATGGCGCCTGCGAACGCCAGGGTAGGCCAGCCCGCACGACGCGCGTGCACTGCACGAGTCGAGTCTGCCTACCCAGCAGGCGCCGTGCGTCTGACCCGCTCCGGACCGCCCGCTATCCGCCCCATCCGTTTCGAATAGGTCCCCAAACACGACAAACGTTATCTATCTAAGTGTGTGTGTGTGTGTGTGTGTATGTGTGTATGTGTGTGTGTGTGTGTTGCGTGTGCGCGCGCGCACAGAGAGAGAGAGAGAGAGAGAGAGAGATAGCCAACCTGCTGCGAGTGTTTTCGTCAGGATTCGAGCTCGAATTACATGACCGCCGCTGGCACCGCCACAGAGAGCGGCTACCGCCGAAATGACATTAAGTCAACCGGACCGTGAGTGGCGAGTCCCACGGCACCAGTCACGCCCCGCGCACCTTTTTATTATTTATCCCTTAACGTTTATTCTATCCTTTTATCTCTCGACTCGGCGCCGTTCGCCATTTGCACTCTTTCTCTTTTACAACCCCCATACACAGCAGCAGCAGCGGCTGTGGCGCCTGTAAATGGTTTAGCAGACCACACGTCATGACTCAAAAATCGTGGAGAGAGAGAAAGAGAGAGAGAGTTGGGGCAGTGACACCGGGCGTGGCGTTTTGTATGTGTTGCGGGTCCATTTTAAGCCCCTGCCTCGCCCTCCCCCACCGCCTCCCTCCCCCCGCCTCAGGGCGCCAGATTTATGGAGATTGAACGAGGACGCGAGAAGGACCTACCCCAACGCCCCCGCGTCCTTGCCGGAATTATGCCCCTATACATCGTTGTGGGGAGAGGGCGGTACGATTATAGAGATATGGAGAGAGAGGGAGAGAGAGAGAGAGAGAGAGAGAGAGAGAGAGAGAGAGAGAGAGAGAGAGAGAGAGAGAGAGAGAGAGAGAGAGAGAGAGAGAGAGAGAGAGAGAGAGAGAGAGGGCGGGACGATGGGCGGGCACATATAGGTGTGGATGGGATTGATGGGGGATAACATGTAGAATCTCCGCGTCGTCTGCTCCGCGCGTCACGTGACACGAAGACGACCACATTTATTGGAAATACGCGTCTCTCTCTCTCTCCTGCTCCCCCTCACCATACAGCGGCTGCCTTACCTCTCCCCTCTCTCCTCTCTCTCTCTCTCTCTCTCTCTCTCTCTCTCTCTCTCAGTCCCACCGCAGACAGCACATCATCCCTTCTATGGACAACCCCTTCTCAGAGCCCTCACCGGCGGTGGGCTGGCCGAGGACACGCCCCCTCCTTGCCGACGATCCCTGCTATTGTCCCCCTCCCTCCCCCTCCCCCTCCCTCATCCCCTCCCCCTACTGCCCCCGTCGAATCGACCCGGTTTTATTAAAAGCCGCCAATATCTGGTGCGAGCAACACCGGCCTGGCAGCAAGGCGGGGGCCGGTGCCGGTGGCGCCGGGCCCCATGGAGCCCCACGGAGCCCCACGGAGCCCCACGGAGCCCCACGGAGCCCCACGGAGCCCCACGGAGCCCCACGGAGCCCCACCCGACAGGTCGTTTCCACTATAAATCGCACATCTGGGGGGCTGCGACTTGGCGTGTCCGGGGTAGGGGAGGGGGCTAGCTGAGAATGAAAGGCTCATGATCACCGCATCGCTCGATTTCGGGCGATAAGACACACGAAAAGGGTCGTGTGTGACCCCATTATCTTTGGACTCCTATGGACCCCAAACTTCAAATGTGGTGGAAATAGGTACGTTTTCAAAACGTCCTCTTCAAACATTAGGCAAACAATCATATGACTTCAAAAATAAAAACTCTTAGTGATGTGGCGGTCAATGTGGGTCAGTTCAGTTAGCTGCAGGCGGCGTGCAGGCTGTGAGCGCGGAGCAAGCGGAGCAAGCGGAGCAGCCTTGTACAGCTCGCAGCAGCAGTCACGTCCCGTCACACGGCTGACCGGCGGGGAACTGCGGGGACCGGCCCTCCTAACGAAGCAACAGCCGACCTCAGCAGGAGCGGCGCGGCGCGGCGGCACCGGGGAAGGGCAGACAGCAGCCCGGCCCAGTTGGACAGAGTCGCTGTCGCCGCCGCCTGACGCAGCCGCCGCTATTTTTGTGGCAGATTTTAACGAGGCGTCTTCCTTCACACAACCCCCCCCCCCCCTCTCTCTCTCTCCCCCTCCAGTGTGCCGCCGCTATCCTCCTTGTCTAATCCGTCCCGACGGTGGGACGTTCGTTAGCCACTCCTTGTTGGCGACAGACGCTGCCCTGCCGCAGCCGACAGGACAGGATGGACCACTCCACAGAACCCCTTCCCTCTTCTGGAGGAGATCGAAAAGTCCGTCCATTTTGGGATCCCGTCATTTAACCTGCACTGCATCCATTCCAAACACAAAAGACAAATTTCCCAAACGTCCCAAAAACATTGAAAAAATAAAAATTATTTAATTTTTTTCTGTCACGATTTTTATTTTTGTATGTCGTCCCGTATAAAGCGGTGGTTTCGTTAAGCATTACAGGAGCAACAGACTGTCCTGTCTCTGTGCTAGCGCGCGCGCCCTTACACACACACAACTGCAAGCGTAAAGCGACAAAGGGTTTCACACACAGACACACACACACATATGACAGCAGAGGGCGCGCATATGCCACCCATTTCCACCCTCTTCACACACAGACACGCGACTGCTTGATAAGGAGTCACTGCACACGCGCGCACACACACACACACACACACACACACACACACACACACACACACACCGCAGGCACAGCAGCAGCAGGCTGGCGGACAGGCTGGCTCTGGCAGACAGTGCCATGGGAGTCGTCCTAGCGTGTGCGTGCGTGTGTGTGTCTAGTGAGTGAGAAGCACAAAAGAACCCCCCCCCCCCCCACACACACACACAGAGAATCACCTGCCAGCCGCCAGGTAGACGATGCATCTCTCTCGCACTCTCACTCTCTACTGCCTCGTTCTGTCGTGGCCAAAAACGTTGAAGAGGATTTTTTCCACCTGAAAAAGGTGTTCTCTCTCTCTCTCTCTCTCTCTCTCTCTCTCTCTCTCTCTCTCTCTCTCTCTCTCTCTCTCTCTCTCTCTCTCTCTCTCTCTCTCTCTCTCTCTCTCTCTCTCTCTCTCTCTCTCTCTCCCCGTCTGCCTTCCGCCTCTTCTACACCACCGCTGGCAGCTCGGCTTCCCCCGGCGGGGTAAGTTGTTGTTGGGATCAAACCCCCGACACGCACACGCACGCGCGCGCGCGCACACACACACACACACACACACACACACACACACACACACACACACACACACAGCCGCGGGGCGGCCGAGCAGCTATGATACTCGGGGCGTTGTGACAGAGCTTGACAAATTGCCCGGTCGGGAGGCCAGCTAGCGGCGGCAGCAGAGGTGGCCAAAAACACGACGGCAGGTGGTAATTTATCGGCGGTGTGCACCGCAAGGCACACACACACACACACACACACACACACACACACACACACACACACACACACACACACACACACATGCGCTGTACAAGAGGACAATTAATGTAAGAGTCTTTTTAAAAATGAGATAGCACGATAAACGGCCCGTCATATGTGAGCTCGCGTCGTGCCCAAAGGTGTAAATTTTCAAAAAAAAAAATAATTAAAAAAGTCGAATGAAAATTTTGGGGAAATTTTTCGTGTCATTTTCCCGCATAGCACGTCAAAACGAGCAATGCGAGGGAATATTTTTCTTTGAAAGTTTCTTATTCTACAATGAAAAAAATCCTCTTTCGCATCTCTAGTTGTGCCATTTAGATGGCCATTTAGAATGATTAGCTTCCGTCCGCACACCGCCGTTACTAGATGAGACAGGTGGTAGAAATGGCGAGATATCACAGTGGTGATAAGGGTTAGCGCCTCCTGGCCGTCGCCGCACGACCATGGCGGGCGGTGCCGACCGGCAGGTGAGACGGGCAGGTGCCAGGTGAGGAGTGGGGGTAATAGAGGGGTAAGAGGGTGGGTAAGAGGGGTGGCTGCGACGCGCGCCCTTAAATGGGAAATTAATTGATTCCGCGCTGCGAACATCGCCCACCTATAGTTTAGTTTCCTCCCCCCCTGCCGCGTGTAGAGTGCGTGTCGGGGACGGCGGCGGCTTTTCAGCGTCCTGGACAAAGCGCACCCCCTCCCTCCCCCACCCCCGTCCACGACGGGCAGGTGCGCGCCTTGTTAAGGGTGTGCTGCTGCTGCTCTAGAAGGCGGTGCCAAACCCGATCAAACCTTCCTCTCTATCACTGACGTAGACATCAAGGCGCAGCGCGATATATTTCCGCAGGAACCACGATGTTGGTGCGCGAGACACACACGCACACACACACGCGCACACACACGACACACACACACACGCACACACACGACATCGTTGCCGAGTCCCCACACACAATAACACTTTCTCTCGATACACGCGGAGTCACACACGCGTTTTATAGCGCCTCCCGGCAGAAATGTGTTGCGGATCCGGAGGGGAGGAGAGGAGAGGAGGTCGGAGGGGAGCGGATGTGGGGGGAGGGGCGACGCTCCTTTTCTAACGACTCCGAGGTGTCGCCGCGCCATACGAACGCTTCCTCCCCCCCGAAGCACACACCACCTGTCCCTATCATTAGAGGGGGTGAGAGTGCCGGGTCCGGGGGGGGGGGGGGGGGGGAGGGCAGGGGGGGGCTATCGATGCGGCACTCGCCATCGGGCGGACAAAGTTACTTCGCTACGAACGATCAAACAAATGGAGGCGAGGCTGCAAGGGATGCGGAGACCCGCAAACTCTGAGGAACACGACAGCAGCGGCATCGTGGTGGACCTCCCTCCACTCCCTCCCTCCCTCCCTCCCTCCCTCCCTCCCTCCCTCCCTCCCTCCCTCCCTCCCTCCCTCCCTCGCTTGAGCACACTGTGCACCAATATCACACTGAGTCGTAACGTCCGGTGATCACCACACAAAATTCTGTACGCAGCAAGCCCCCACCATGTCGCGGGTCGCGATGATGAATCGAAAATGTGTGTGTGTGTGTGTGTGTGTGTGTGTGTGGGGGGGGGGGGGGGGGTGCAGCGCGGAACTCGGGCACCGGAGACGAGAGTATCTGAACCCGCGGCATGAGATGGGGTCGCCAAGAGGACGCCGTCAGCCCCGATAGTCATGAAGAGCTCTTTGCCGCGATGCGGCAGGGACGCTACCAAGGCCCTTAATCCCCCTTCAGCGCCTAAGCTGGAGGGGAGGAGGGAGGACCCCACTCCGGGAATCAACTCCATTCCCGTCACACAGGCTCCTCACGCCGCACAATTTCTCCAGCAGCATGGGGTCACTCCAGAATTTCTCCAGCAGCACGGACGTTCCGGAGTTTCTGCAGCAGCAGCGAAATTTTGGAATCCCTCCAGCAGCTGGGTTGTTCTAGAATTTCTCCACCAGCAGGGGAACTGTTGGAATTTCTCCAGCAGCACGGACACCCTAGAATTTCTCCAGCTGCATCGAAATCCCAGAATTTCGCCAAAAAGAAACCCGAAGTCCGTCGGGACTTTTCCGGCAGCCACCCCGGTAGTCCTCCAGCGCGGCCCTGGACATCCTCCAGCACATGCTGCATAACTGAAGGCTACACTCTCGCTGACGCACCGCACCCGGGCCAGAGCAGGTGAGGAGCCGAGCCGAGCCGCTCTGTTTAAAATTCGAATTACGTGTCTGCTCTCCGTCCTCCTGGTCCTCCCCGGCTCGGGTGACGGCGACCATGGCCGCTTCCGGACAACCTCGGACACGGGCGGGGGGCGCCAGCCGGCTTACGGAGCCCCACTTGGGGCGCGCAAGACTGTCGGCCGCCATCACCGTGATGGGGGTCTGAGCTGCGCGGGGGCAGCGCTGTACGCGTCGGTAGCGGCACCACCCCGCAGTTTGCGCAATGGCTCAGTCGGTAGAGTGCTCGCGTTCGAAGGCGACCGGCCCGGGTTCGAATCCCGACCCGCGACAAGATCTATTCGCGCGCATAAAGGCGGAACCCTGTCGGCCGCGCCAAAGCCAAACACTTCCGAGAACGACGGCGCTTACCTCTGCTTTGTGCTGAACCGGAAGACGAGAGAACGAGAGAGACGACAAGATAGAAAAAAGGACAGAAAGTCTTTGGTGGCGCACATCCACAAAAGCAACCCATTTGGAAAATAACATCGTTGAGGGCGGCGAACGGCCCCGGCTCCGGCCAATAGCTCGACGACCCTCTTGATGGTGGCTGGGCTCCGGGGCGGGGCACCCGGGCGGGGCTCGTCGCTGCCGAGGGGCTAAAGGGAGCCGTCGTCGCTATGCACCCCCCTCCCCCCCCCCCACCCTCCCCAACCCCTCAGCGCCAGCTGCTGGTGGCTTCTTGCGAATCAATCACGATATTGGCCCGCTATTTATCACAACAGCATGATCACGCCATGTTGTTGCTGTTGTTGCTGTGGTAGCGGCGGGGCGCCGAGTCGAGAGGAAAAGCCGAGCTTTCCGTAACTTTCGCGCCCAATCTCCGTTATTAGCGAGCTTCAACACGGACTCCACTACAAAACACAAAATCTCATTTTATTTTCTAAATGGGGAAAAAAATTGCACACGTGCGCTGGTGGTATTCGAACGCGGCGATTGCATATACAAATCACACGCTCAAATCCGGCCACGGAATGTTATATGACAGAGCCTAATCCGCGCGGCGATATGCAAATAACGTATGGACCGAATACACGCGCGCGCACACACACACGTGTGAGGCGAGGTTTATTCACGAGCATTCTCACATGCACCCGTTTATATGCCGCTTTAATTGGGGCAAGAGCCTCGGGTCCGAATACTACCCCCCCCCCCCCACTCCTTTTCATCCCTCGGGCCCCGATCCAGGCGTTATTAGCACACACGCTGCACCGACGTCCTGCACACCGGACACCAAACACATCACGTTGCGGTCAACGGGACCCGGGTTCGACTCCCAGAGGGGGCGATGCCTTTTTTTTTACAATTGTTTTTTTATTTTTTTACTTTTTTAAAGGTAACGATGTTGGTAGCAGATGGACGTTTGGGAGTAAGTTGGGAGTTATAGGTGGGAGTGGATGGGACGGGAGGGGGGGGAGGGGTGAGGGAGGGAGGGAGGGGGGAGAGGGAGAGAGGGGGGAGGGAGAGAGAGAGAGAGAGAGAGAGAGAGAGAGAGAGAGAGAGAGAGAGAGAGAGAGAGAGGAGAGAGAGGAGAGAGAGGCGGGGGGCGGGGCGCCTGGACGTGGCACCGTGTGAGAGCAGGCAGGTGGCGCGGCGAAGTGGGTGTCACAACGCCACGCCATAACTCACACCCCCGGTGGCTCGGCGTGGCGCGGTGCCGAGGGAGCGTGTCATCCCGGCCAGCCGACGGCCAGCCGACGGCCAGCCGACGGCCAGCCGACGGCCAGCCCTACGGGGCGGGGCGGGGGCCCCCGCGAGCACCCGCAGCCCCCCGGGGCCCCCCTGGGGACTGCAAACCCCAAAACCGGGGTCGTCTCCGCGGCAGTCATGCGTACCCGAGAGGTCTCACTGCGCGCGCACACACACACACACACACACACACAGCGCAGCAGAGGGGGCACAGGTATGAATTTATTTCAATTCCCGGCACGCGGAAAAGTGACATAAAACGCAGGGCACAGTGGTCAGTACTGAGTTAATGGCTGAGACGAGAAACATACGTGTGGCCCGAGAACGGTGACAGGTCTTGTCAACTGACTGAACAAACACACGCACGCACGCACGCACGCACGCACACACACACAGCCGCTGGGCTCTACTAATCGAGCCGATGGACTATTCATGGATAAAATACGGTCACAATCCGCTGCACACGTCCCCTACTCCCCACTGCTGTTATACCGCCGCCACCACCACCGCCGCCGCCGCAGCAGCAGCAGCAGTGGTCGCGGCGTGCGCGATTCAATATGCATAAAATTAGTGGCCCGTCACCGGCGGGGGGCGTGGCACACGATGCATGGCGCCCCGCTGCGGCGCCCCCCGGGGGGTCCGCGGGGGTCCGCGGGGGGCACACCGTCCTTCCGTTCTGGATTGTGCCGCCAATAGAATTAGATTTGTCCAGCCAGCAGCAGCAGCAGAGGGAGAGGTCAGTGACCGCCAGACGCCATAGTAGGCGCCTCAGCGGAATGAATGGCGCCGCCAGCAGGCGCCAGGCGCCCGGTTGCTAGGCAACGCGCGGCGCGGACGCGTACGATGGGTTGCCTAGCCGGCACGGGGCTCCCTCTGGGCTAGTCAGCGGCTGCTCCAGCAGGCGTGCGCCCTTGTCTGACTGTCTCTG
The DNA here is from genome assembly GCA_038380765.1 of Odontothrips loti. Taxonomy (NCBI): domain Eukaryota; kingdom Metazoa; phylum Arthropoda; class Insecta; order Thysanoptera; family Thripidae; genus Odontothrips; species Odontothrips loti. The sequence continues at coordinate 10,953,050 of CM076258.1, forward strand.
TCTCTCTCCCTCTCTCCCTCTCCCTCTCTCCCTCTCCCTCTCCCTCTCTCAGGCACACGCACGCGCTCACTCACGGGGCGATTGGAACGGAAACAATGACGTCACGTCCCCCCCGGCAGCCAATGGGAGCGCGGCGTTTCTCCGGCGGCAAAATTCAAACGGTTGCGCGGATCTGTTGGCGCGGGGCGTCGCTCCCACACTGCACGCCGCGCGGCAGCCCGCAGCCAGCCCGAGCTGGCAGCCAGCGGCCGGCAGCCGCGCTGGCAGCAGAGGGGCGGCTCACGTCGGCCGCGACGCATCGCCACAGATAAAAAGGGTTTGTAGAGCAGAAAAAAATAATCATCCAAAGAAAGCCTTTTTATTTTACGTCGTTAAAAACAAAGGATCCCCCCGACCAAGTAGATTCTCAAAAAGATTACACTCCCTTACGTGTGACCGCGCCGAGGGTCGAGCGCGGCGCGAAACTCTGCGATAAGACACCAACCTGAAACAGAAAGAAACCAGACGGGGTCAGAATCGGCCGCCACATAAATTGGGACAGAAATCATAATTTCGGCCGTCGCCACAGACCGATTCCCTGCCCGGCCCCAAAGTGCATTCAGCGCGTCTCCTTCTCTCTCCCTCCCCCGCATCCCTCTCCCTCCCTCTCTCTCTCTCCATCCGCCCGTAGCCGTAATGGTCCCGGCCAAGGGTTCGGCGCGCCCTTTTTCTGCCATTGATAAGGTCCATTTGAGAGCACGCCAGGCCACGCCGGGCCGGCGGGGCGCCGCTAAGCGTTATAGGTTCGAGCCGCCAGCTGGCCACGGCTGGCCACGGCTGGCCACGGCTGGCCACTCCACGTCCGTAGAGTGGTAGTACTCGAGCCCGCTCTCATGTCAACAAACTTATATACGGTATTCGAACACGAGCAAACAAAAATACGAAAAAAAAACGCAAAAGAAAGTGTCAACAAAAAACAAATATATTTCAACAAAAAAAGCAAACCAATTGCCATTTTTTTTTGGCGAGTATTCGAACCCATACACATCGTTCGGTGTCCAAAACAAACTACAACAACTATATTTTTATATAAATAAAAATTCGTGGACTGTACGTCGTTGCCAATGATGAACTTGTTGGCAGGCGCTCGCACCACACCGCTGTGTTCGCCCTGCGGTCACACTGGCTCAACGCAGTGTAACGCTGTGTAACGCGGTGTGACGCTAGGAGGGGGAAGGGGGAAGAGGGAGGAAGGTCATGCACCTGCAGGTGCAGCGGGGCGTGTCCCCCCTCCTCCCCTCCCTTTTCTCTCTTTCCGCGGCATGAGAGGAAATAGGAAGAAGCAAAAAAAAAAAAAAGTCGAGGAGAGAGAGAGAGAGAGAGAGAGAGAGAGAGAGAGAGAGAGAGAGAGAGAGAGAGAGAGAGAGAGAGAGAGAGAGAGAGAGATAGAGAGGAAACGGTGCATTTTTCGCTCTATTGCGGAGCGGTAAAGGAAGAGACAAACAGCAAAGAGCGAGAGAGGAACAAGTTCTTCATGGCCTAAAATTGACCGCTGACCATGACTCTTGTGCAGCCAGGCTGATGCAGCGCCTGCCTGTGACGTCAGCCGAGATGAGAACTCAATTGGCGGGCCTTGCAGACGGCCAGTAGGTCATCACAGCTCTCTCTCTCTCTCTCTCTCTCTCTCTCTCTCTCTCTCTCTCTCTCTCTCTCTCCCATTCATAGTCCTCCCCCGGCACGGCTGCAGCGGCGCGCAGAGCACACAGATCTGGGCCCGCATGATTTAATGGCGATCTCGGAGCGCGGAAAGGAAGTGCGGAGCGATACGACCAGTACGTACCATCGGGCCCGGAAATAATTTCCACAACTTGGACGCCGAGCCATAAGAAAACGGAGATTTTTTCATTATTTTTAAAACCTTTCTTCTTGGAGGAGGAGGAGGAGGAGGAGGAGGAGGAGGAGGAGGAGCGACGGAGGGCAAAAATGGGCCGGCGGAATATTCCGTCTCATTTAATATATATGCGGAACTTTATGCGCGAAAAACGGGGCGCGGACGTTTTCATCGAATTTTTTTACGGCTCCTTGCCTGTGCCGGCGCATGCCGCGTAAAAGTTTTCGACGGCAACCACTACTATTCACGCGTTATTTGCGTTCATATTTATTCGGCGGCAGACGCCGTAAGGAAGTGCCCCCGCTGCGGGCGCAGTACTACGTACGTCAGTGCAGCATCCAGGCGGGGGGCGGGCGGGTGAATGCGGGGGCGGCGCGGACTACCCTGGACGTGACGGCCGGAGAACCAAATCCAAGACCAGCCACCGTCTACACACTCCGGCAAACAAAACTCATCGTGGAATTTTCGTAACATTGCAACGTCGCCGCCCACCAAGAAAATTGCAAGTTGTTTCCCAGCGGCCAACAAAGTTGTTCTCTGCGGTTAAGCATCGTTCGCTAAAATATTACGATGAAAATTCGGACAAAGCCGTCCTTGTACCAAACAATCGCGAACCGTAAAAAGAAAAACTTTCCAACTAAGAATTCTAAAGCCGTTCGTCTCCCGTCAGCAGTGTAAAACTGTACGATAAGGCCCGCCGCCGTATAGACCGCTCACACCAAAGGCGGGCGCCCGGCACATCCGCGAGAGCTAGCCGCATTGCGTTCGGAGAAGAGATAGCCATTTTTACGACAGCTCTCACTCTGTCTCTATTTTTCCCTGTGTGCCTGTCTGTCTCTCTCTCATCGGGTGGTATTCGCTGGCCGAACAATAACACTCTGCCGCACACCGGCCTACAGACGAAGGAGGTCGGGAGTCCCGGAGGCCCCCGGAGCCCCCTCCCTCCCCCCCCCCCCCCGGGCCCCCCCAAGAAGGCACATACACGGCCGCCACGGCCAGCACCCCGCTGCATACCAAACGCAGGAACAACAGGAACACGGCCGCAGTGTTCGATTCTCTCCCTCCGCCGGGTGTCCCCCTGCCAGCCGTTCTCCACAACTCCAGACACAAAACACAATAACAGTTGCGCCTCCAAATTAAGATCCAAGTGGTGAAAACCATCCGCACATTTCGGGCGTCCAGAAAGTACAAAACGAAGATTGACGATTTCCTCCCTCGAAGATATTTTGACGAACTGACACTAAAAAATTTAAAAAAAATTTAAGTAAAATCTTATTTCGATTCTTTGATTATTTCTTTTTACCCTGCTGCTCTGCGCAGCTAGCTGCCAACGCAGAAGCGCGCACCGCAACAGCCAATTAATCAGAGCTAGCCAGCCCCCACGTGTCGCCACGTGATGCTGCTCTCTCTCTCTCTCTCTCTCTCTCTCTCTCTCTCTCTCTCTCTCTCTCTCTCTCTCTCTCTCTCTCTCTCTCTCTCTCTCTCTCTCTCTCTCTCTCTCTCTCTCTCTCTCTCTCTCTCTCTCTCTCTCTCTCGTGCCCGCTCTGCCTGTTTTGCGGCCGGATGTTGGCACCGTGTTGACTGAGCGACCGCCGCGCGTACTTCAAACAATGTCATCCAAACCGCACCCGCGCAGGACGGGTAAGGAGAAGGGGAGGGGAGGGGAGAGGGGAGCGGGGGAATCTCGTCATGACGGGAAAATTAAATCGTAAAGTCACTGCTCCCGAGAGAGAGCGAGAGAGAGGGAGAAGGAGGGAGAGAGAGAGAGAGAGAGAGAGAGAGAGAGAGAGAGAGAGAGAGAGAGAGAGAGAGAGAGAGAGAGAGAGAGAGCGCTTTACTTATGCTGTGCACAGCGCGCGCGCGCGATACGGGGGCCGATTCAAAAACCATTTCCGCACGAAAGTAAAAGAATGATGGCTGAAAGAGGCTCGGGGATCGATAGCGCAGCGGGAAATCCTCTATCTTCATACTTTTTAAAAATTAATTTTTATTTTTTTTTCTACCTGGCGCTCACGGATTGAGTGGTGGCTAAAGTTATGGAGACCGGGTACGGGTTTTACTTCCGTGTCTGTCCGGGTGAGTAGGGAGGGGGAGGGGGGGGGGAGGGGGAGGGGGGAGGGAAGGGGGGGGGGAGGGGGGGGGGGGGGAGGGATCCGCACCGTTCGGCTCCGGCCGACGGCGCGCCGCTTTGCCGCCGGTTGTGGGGGCCTCGGCAGGCTTGGCGGTGCGCCGGCACGCCCCGGTCCCCGCCGACCACAAGCCCCCCTCCGTCACGGCGACGTCCCCCGCCGGCCCGGGACCCGACTGCCGCGCCGACGTGCCATATCGCCACGCTCCGCTAACCCCCGCGACGTATTGAATTAAACGGTACGTGAGCCCTACTGTCAAAGCACATTCGCCGCGCACATATGACCCTTCAGCAGGACCTTCGCGACAAATCGCGAGATTATTGGCGCAAAAATAAAAAGTCTGCCGCGCGAGTTCAGCAGGGGAGACAGGAATTCGGAAACCTTAGCCACGTCCTCTGCAGGGAGGGTCTCTAGCAACCGCGCCGCGCTAGAGAGACTCAGAGTCTCTCTACACCGCGCGGCCAGCGCCCTCCACAGGCTCTTAACTAGCGCGCCGCGCTAGAGAGACTCAGAGTCTCTACACCGCGCGGCCAGCGCCCTCCACAGGCTCTTAACTAGCTCGCCCCGCGCTGTAGGCGCTGCACATCGGATTGTAAAAAGAGCAGAATAATTCACACTCACAGCTCGTAGCAGAGAGAGAGAGAGAGAGAGAGAGAGAGAGAGAGAGAGAGAGAGAGAGAGAGAGAGAGAGAGAGAGAGAGAGAGAGAGAGAGAGAGAGCACCTCGGTGTAAAATATGGCCCCGGCAGTGTGGTCGGCGCGGAGTCAGCGCCGAGTGCATTAAACGGAACCACCTTGATTTACATTTCGCAGTACTGCTCTGCTCTCTGGAGTCCGCGGCCGGACAAAACGGGGCGAGAGAGAGAGAGAGAGAGAGAGAGAGAGAGAGAGAGAGAGAGAGAGAGAGAGAGAGAGAGAGAGAGAGAGAGAGAGAGAGAGAGAGAGAGAGAGAGAGACAGAGAAGCATTCGGAAACAACGGCCTCACCTTTAATCGCAGACACGCCGAGCGCCTGCGAGCGTCAGGGTAGGCCAGCCCGCACGACACGCGTGCACTGCAGCAGCCGTGGCTGCCTACCCAGCAGGCGCCAGAGTCACGCCGCGGGCCGACAGCTCCGCTTGTGGACGCACTTAATAGACGATCCAACAGCGCGAGCCGAGAGACCATATTTTCCTGCAAATGGTTTTACACCGCTCGCCCATCTCAGAGACGCGGGCCGCCCGTCCCGGGTGACAGCTGTCGGCGCCCGCTTTGGAAGACGCCGCTGCCTTTACGACTAGCGTGCATGCGGACTCTTTTTCTCAAACGCTCCGCGTTCAAGCTGCTGCTGCTGCTGCTGCAGCAACAGCAGCAGCATCGCTTTGGCGGGAAAATGAGCAGCTCATGCAATATTTAACGCTCGCGCGCGCTCGCACACACATGCACGGGGACGGGCCATAAATTACGGACGAGATGAGTCACCATTTGCATTCACGGCGCGTGCGCCTCCAAGGCAGAGTTGTATCGGACTCGTCTAACGGCAGCACGAAGAGCAGGAGGTCCTGGGTTCGAATACTCGCGTAATTTTGCTCTTTCTCTTAGCCATGTGAATTTACTGACCTACGCAACAACTTTTCACCAGGGACTGAAATATTCAGCCTGGTTCGCGGCAACAAAAAAAAAAAAAGAGGAAAAGTTTGCAAATAAGGAAGAGAGCTTACGCGAAAACATTCTAGACGGGCCCGGACCAGAGGGCGAGCGGAAGCGGCTGCCTAACTATGTGCCAGGTGAATTATACATACATACGGCGAGTGACGATGCTAAGTGTGTAAGTAGGCAGAGCACGTATGAGCCACTGAGTCGGAGAGAGATGGAGATAGAGAGAGAGGGGAGTGAAAGGTGAGGGGGAGAGAGACGAACGGGGGAGGGAAGGAGGAGGAGGAGGTTGCTGGACAAGGGAGCTCGTTACCGTGTGGTAAAAGGCCGGGCCTCTGGCCTACCTGCTGGAAACACGGCCGCTCTCCAATGATCCACGTATCCCCCTCCCCCTCCCCTCCCTCCCTCCCCCCCCCCCCCCCCCCTAGCCCTATACCTTGTGGCGGGTGCGCGCGGCCTGTAGTACAACGCCGTGGTTGGCCTCTCACTTTGTTTGCAGCCCTCACACACTGCAGTAAAAATTTAGGCATGTTCGAAGGGAGAGAGACGTACAGAGAGAGAGAGAGAGAGAGAGAGAGAGAGAGAGAGAGAGAGAGAGAGAGAGAGAGAGAGAGAGAGAGAGAGAGGCAAGAGAGAGATGCACAAGCTAACCCGTACCCGTACAAGTAGCAGACGGCACACCAGTGCAGCTCCTGCATGGAGCGCCACATTCACTTTTCAGATGCCCCCTCCCCTTCCCTCTCTCCATCTCTCTCGCACGCACACACACACGCGCGCGCGCGCGCAAAGCAACGACGATGAAAAACAGTACAAAAAGGTGCGCCCAATTGCGAGCGACGCCAAGACACTCCTCCGAATGTGAGGAGACCCTGAATCCTTCATGTCCAATCCCACCCCCTACAAAGATAAAAGAAGCTTACATTTGCAAATTTTTTCTTTTAAAGCTGCTACACTGTATCAGATATGTATCAGACTGAAAGCTTTACCGTTCCACTTAACCACAGTAAAATGCTACACCACACAATACACATTTTTGTGTTTGGAGTTTTTAGATGGAAAAATTTGCAGCACAAAATTTTAATATGTGGACCCGACATTTTTTGGTTGTAGTGCCAACTCTTCTGTTGTTGATAGGACACGTATAGTGTTTTATAGGATGAAAAAACAAGGAGCGCGAATGAATGAGGGAGAGAGACAGACAGAGAGAAAGATAAGCAAAACCGGTGAAGGATTTGCAGGCTCGGTCTTTCACCAGCCGATTGGAAATCGCATCCACTCTATGAATAAATAACATTTGCCTGGCTGTGCCTGGCCGTGCCGGGTTGTGCCGGGTTGTGCCGGTGCTGTGCCGGTCTCCAGTGCCGTGCGGTGTGTCCGCCGCTGTGCCCGGCCCGGTCGGTCCCGCGTCTGCAGAGATGCAGCTGCCGATAATCTTGTGGCCGCGCTGCCGATAAGGGGGACACTGGGTTTAGGCAGGCGTGCGGTTTTTCGGCAGCGCAGCGTGGGTGGTCCGCCGGCGGTCCGCGTGCGGTACGTGGCTGCGGTCGGAGAGAGAGAGAGAGAGAGAGAGAGAGAGAGAGAGAGAGAGAGAGAGAGAGAGAGAGAGAGAGAGAGAGAGAGAGAGAGAGAGAGAGAGAGAGAGAGAGAGAGAGAGAGAGAGAGAGAGAGAGAGAGAGACCTTTCTCTCTTCATCTAAGAGGGTATACAGGTACAGGTACACACACAGGTTTCCGCCATCTGTGGCACGACGCGTTCCCCGTACGTTTTATTCCGGCGCCGCATTCTCAATTCCCGCGCCCCGCTGCGCCCCGCTGCGCTCCTCGCTTCCCCTTCATCTGGCATGTCCGCCCGGGGCTACGCATGTTTAGAGGCGCGCCCTTCCAGCAGATACGGCGGAAGTCCCCAGCGCAGGGCAAAGACGACGGGGACCCGAGGGACCCCACATTTTTATTTTATACGTATATTTTTTTCCCCCCCCCCCCCTCTCTCTCTCTCTCTCTCTCTCTCTCTCTCTCTCTCTCTCTCTCTCTCTCTCTCTCTCTCTCTCTCTCTCTCTCTCTGCTGCCTCCCTGGGACCTTTTACTTCATCGAGTCACTTCTCCCGGCCGGTCGTGGCGCACGGAGAGCGAGACGCGGTCTCTGGAAGTTACAGCGGGCCGCAGCTGGGTGAGGCGGCAGCGGCAGCAGCGGCCGGCGGCAGCCTGGCGCCCGCGAACCGCAGGGTAGGCCGACCCGCCAGACACGGACGTGCGGCGGGGCTGCCTATCCTGCGCTCCGCAGGCGCCAGGCCGGGGGCGGGGTAGGCAGTACCGCCGGGCAGCCAGGGCGGAGGACTGACAAGGCAGTGCCCGCCTCTACAGGTGTAAATTAGCAATGTGGCCCGGACTGGGATTGCATAGCACTATCATAAGAATGAATGAATCTCACAAAATGTTTAGCTGAATTTGTTTTTACACAGTTGTCAAGAGCCCCAAAACTTATAAGACGAAAACGATTTTTTTTCGAAGTTTCCTCAGATAATCAAACGTCGAGAAATCACAAAAATTATGTAATTTCTGAGACAATTTATTTACTGTCAAGTCACGGGCCAAAATACTGATTTCGATTATTTTTTTTGTTTAAATCCCGTGGCTTCAAAGGATTTTCCTGTTTTTTTTTTTTTTCAACTGAGTAAGAAACAAGTTAAATTTATTAGTTCCTACGATAGCACTATGTAATCCCAAAGTATGGGTCACATTGCTAATTCCCACTTGTAGGCCCTCCCCTGTGGGGCGGCTGCAGGCGGCTGCCGCGGGGCACAACGGCAGCCCTGCCGGTCCAGCAGCCCATCTCGGCAGGAGGAGAGTACCGCCGGTGTATCTCAACAAAGAACTAACTCCCCCGCAAGCAGTTTGGCCCCGCAAACAAAGAAAACGGCTCCGTCTGGGGGTCACCCCCGGACCCCGGCGCCCCCCCCCCCCCCCCCCCCCGGACCCCCGGCGGGGCCCCGCACATGACGCATGGCCCGAACTTTTCCCCGGGGCCCCGTGATAATCACCAAACCGCCGTCCTTGTCGTCGGTGGCGGCGGCGGGCCCGTCCGCGAGGGGGCGCCACCGCCGACCCGGCTGTGCACCGGGCACGGCGAATGAAGACAAATCGGCCGCCTCACCTGAGAAACAGAGAGAGAGAGAGACACCATTAGACACGAGTAGACAAATCAGGAAAAACTGTCGCAAGTTTTGCCCTGCTCCGCGCCGCGTCGTCCTCGCTGAAACTTTTCCGCGGGAATAAACGGCGGGGAGGAGCAGCAGCAGACGGACGGCCGAGGACGGCCGAGGACGGCGAGATGGTAGTCATGGAACACCACATCTTTTCGGCCGCTGTACCATTATTATTATTATTTTTTTTTTTGCAGTGTCCCGGCCGACTGACACAGACAGGGAAGGCGTTACTCGAATTCGCACGGAGCCGCGGCTCTGCTGTGGTGGGCCAAAGCAATGCGCGACAGCCGTGTAGGCGAAAGTGTGTTTCCGCCGCCGGTACGCTGCCCCCCCCCCCCCTCCTCCTTCCCCCATCCGGAGCCTGGCTTTTCCCTCCTGACCCCTAACTACTACCCACGAGCACCGGCTTTGTGGGGGGTCATCCGAAAAGTTGGCCACACTCTGTATAGTGCACTGCAGTCCACACACACACACACACACACACACACTGAGGGGGAGAGAGAGAGAGAGAGAGAGAGAGAGAGAGAGAGAGAGAGAGAGAGAGAGAGAGACGGAGCGAGGCCGAGGGGGCCGTCAGCAGGGGCTCGCGTCAGAGGCCGTCAAGGAGAGCGAAAAGGTGCGCCCTAAACAGAGCCGGGGGCGTAAAGGGGATACTCTGTGGGCGCTACACGGGAGCCACTCTGCGGCAATGCGAGCGCCCACAAACTCCAGCGCGGGCTTCCAGTCGGCTTCCAGTCAGCCTCCAGCGGGGACTTTTAGGCAGCCTCCAGCGGGGAAGCCTCCAGTCAGCCTCAAGCGAAGCCTCCAGTCAGCCTCAAGCGAAGCCTCCAGTCAGCTTCAAGCGAAGCCTCCAGTCAGCCTCAAGCGAAGCCTCCAGCGAAGCTTCCAGTCAGCCTCCAGAAAAGCCTCCACCGAGCTCTCCGCCAGCCCCTCAGTTTTGAGCCTCCAGACAGGGCAGACTTGCTCTCCAGCTGCGGTCTTGCTCTTTGCCTGAGCGAGCTGACGTGGAAGCGGTGGGATAAGCCAGCGACGGCAGCAGCCTGGTCAGAGCGAGATAGCAGCAGCAGAGAGAGAGAGAGAGAGAGAGAGAGAGAGAGAGAGAGAGAGAGAGAGAGAGAGAGAGAGAGAGAGAGAGAGAGAGAGAGAGAGAGAGAGAGAGAGAGACGCGGCAAATCCTTGAAAGGCAGCAGCACTCTCAAACGGTATCAGTGCGTCAGTGCGGTAAGCCGGGGCGGCCGAACGGTTGGCCACTTCGTTATGCAGAGGCCCTTGACTTATTCATCCCGCTAAAGTTGGATTCCCACGGACCTACATTGCACGTGCGGCCCCAACGACAGGCAAGAGCGGAGAGAGACAGGCATCATCATCTCTCTCTCTCTCTCTCTCTCTCTCTCTCTCTCTCTCTCTCTCTCTCTCTCTCTCTCTCTCTCTCTCTCTCTCTCTCTCGCTCCTCCTCATCGATAGACAAACAATATGACGCCGCGCGCTGCATGATAGATCGGATAGACAAGCAGAAAATGATTAAAACTTGGGCAACGTAACGAGAGGAGGATGCTCGTCTCAGGCTGCCTTTGTAGGCCATCAGTCAATCGCTCCAGCGGGCAGCAGCAGCAGCAGCAGCAGCAGCAGCAGCAGCAGCCCCTCTGTGCCGCCTAAGCGTTCGCTACTCGCTGCCCTGCCGCGGTTCAGTCATTAGCTAAGAAGGGCTGGGAAGGGTTCCGCTACTCCCTGATATCCTCCTGTCGGCCCCGGCTAACGGCCACCGTCGATAGGCCAGGGCCCCGCTGTGCTGCCGGCCGGTGTCCAACTGACCTGCCTGCCTCTGCGAATCCCATTGAAAAGCGCGTAACTGCCCTCTCATACGAGCCTTTGACGGCGACGGCCGAAAACCAGCGTAGCTGACCCACAAAGCGGGGGGACATAATTCAATTCCCGCGCGGGGCGGCGCCTTGTTAATGAGGCTAACGAGAGAGACCCCGCGCCCCCTTACATATCTCTCTCACTCACGCGCACCGCGTGCACCCGGTGTGTGCGATAGACAAGGACAGCGGCTGGTGCGGGAACAAATCGACAAAGTGGTGTCTGGTAGCGCAAAACCAACAACTCCCCCAACCCCCGCGAAAAAGCCCCGAATAACGTGAGACGGAATTTAAAAAAAAATCCAAGGACGGTTTACGTACCACAAAAAAATGGAATTCTCTGTTCCTAAAACAGCAGTATTGACTTTTTCAAAATCATTCACAAAAAATAATTCTACCAAATTTTTACCATAAGAGATCATTTTCTGACCCAAATTTCGGTCAACAGCGCGTTTCTTTGCCAGCAGCAGCAGCAGCAGCGGCAGCAGCAGCGGCAGCAGCAGCAGCAGAGGCAGTAGCAGCACAGCAGCAGCAGCAGCGGCAGCAGCAGCACCGTACACGTCACTCATAGAGTCGTCCGCCGCCGTTTCT
>CM076258.1:10969333-11031833 GCA_038380765.1 Odontothrips loti
GAGGCACAAAAGGATGGGCCTAGGCCAGGGTCAGCGGCCGCCGGGAGGGGGAGAGAGAGAGAGGGAGACAGGTGGGAGGGGTAGGGAGAGTGGGGGGCAGAGAGAGAGAGAGAGAGAGAGAGAGAGAGAGAGAGAGAGAGAGAGAGAGAGAGATGACAAAGACGCTCACGCCATCAATTGCGACTGAATCATCACCACGGCCGACTTATCAACGTCGGAACCCTTCCAGCCGCGCGCTTGTCGCCCTGCCGCCGTTCGGGGCCTCCGGGGCGCACGGCGCAACGCGGGGCCGGCCTGGTTTATGGTTCGATTGTTCCCCCCTTACGCGCGGATCTCCCAACGACAGACAAGCAGACAGACAGACACACAGACAGTCCTCACGCCGTCCCCCCAGACAACAACATACTTTTAGGGAAATTTTTATTCCTCCCGAGACCACTCCACGAGCTGTGGCCGGTACTTGACACAGAGACCCCGGATCTGAGACCGGAGTGAGACTAAGAAGTACAGACTCTACGAGTCGTGACCGGTACTCGACACGGAGGCCTAGGATCTGAGACCGGAATGAGACTCACACTCACATTTTCCAGCATTTCTTATCAAAAACGGTCAGGTGAACCCATTTCCGGGGGATCCTGCCACCAAGCTGAGTCTGACTCAGGTCTTACATCTTCGATGCGAGGCTAAATTTTCAAAACAGCCTCATCAATGAGAGAGCAGTTAACCTTATATCGCCCAGAACTGCTTCATTCTCAGTGATCGGAGCGTGCTGGGGGGTCGTGGGATAGTAGCCACACACACACACACGCACACACACACACACACACACACACACACAGAGCGGGAGCGTCACCACTGATTGGGCGGGGTGCCCGTATCAGTTCCAGAAGGCCTTCGACACTTCCAGATAAAACCCGTGTACGCTAACGACCAGTACAGCAGTCGCCGAAACAACAGCAGCAGCAGCAGCAGCAGCAGCAGCAGCAGCAGCAGCAGCAGCAGCAGCAGCAGCAGCAGCAGCAGCAGCAGCAGCGCGCAGTACGGTAAGGACAGGACGACAGCGGTCCGAAGACATCAAAGACGTTGCAGACATGGTTGTTGCGCAAAATGAGGGAGGAGGGAGGCGGGGAGTGAGCGGGTAGCCGGCGGCTGCAATGCGAGCGCGCTCGAGGGAGTGGCTAGCTTCTGATACCAAAGTTCTGGAACAGCGGCGGCGTGCCTGCTCGGATCTGCGGCCGCGCCGCCGTGGCTGCTGCTGCTGCTGCTGCTGCTGCTGCTGCTGCTGCTGCTGCTGCTGCTGCTGCTGCTGCTGCTGCTGCTGCTGCTGCTGCTGCTGCTGCTGCTGCTGCTGCAAGATCAGAGCCCCCCGCCGACCCGACACACTCCAAGTCCAACGACTTGTGCACGGCGCAGCGTTATCAGGGCGTAAGTGCGCGCGCGAGAGACGCGGGTTCAAATACCGTGGCGCCAAGTGCCACTACATTTTTTCCACCTTCTTTCCCCTCCCCACCGCTGTCGAGTTGTCTGTCCAGTTCGGTTCCGTGAAAGACACGGCGGATAGAAATTTCAACTCGCGCCGATAGGAATTTCGACTCACGGATAGAATTTTCGAACGGATAGAAATCCCCACCCACGTTTAGAATTTTCGACCGGAGAAAATTTCGGTAGAAATCCCATTTTAGTACCACGCATATAGAACACAGGGTCCAGGAGGATAGAATTTCCGAGTCACGGATAGAAATTCCTCCTCGGACGTGGTGCGCCCGACGCTGCTGACGCGCGTTGGCACGGGTCCCACTTCTCAGCCTGACGCTCCGCCATGCTCCGCCCAGCCCGGACAGGTGCCGAGGACTCCCATCCCATTCAGTGTAAAGGACGGGGGCGTAATCTACGTGCGACATGGTGCAGAGCGGGAGGGGGGGGAGGGGGGGGGGGGGCAGAGTAAGGCGAAGGTGACGCAAGGCCCCGCCGCGTGAGAAACTAGAACAGCTAGCCGCAGGTGGTCGGCCAGCGCCGCCACTGCCACCACCGCCGCCACCGCAGCTGCAGCTGCAACACGACAGGGAACCAAATCGAAACCCACGTACCTCAGCCACCACCACCACCACCACAGTCTCCGTACCACCCAAAGAGGAGGCGGCGGCAGGCGCCACACGCCGACTGTACGAGTATTCGAACCCGCGAACAGGTCATGCCGCGCCCACAGTATTCGAACCCGCGGGGCCGCGCCCAGGCGAGAGAAAACAGACGCGTCACCGAGTGTCCCACCGCGCCCACGCTGAATAATTCAACAGGCTCAAAATTCATTTCAGATTTTGCAAAAACATAAAATTCATTCGATTTCATTCATTTTTTAAAGAATTGATTTTTTTCCCATCTTCCCGGAATTTAGACTGTTGTTTTTTTCTCTTTCCGTGTGGGAACAAATCCTGTCCATGAGTGATCCGGTCCAAACCAGCAGCCAGCAGCAGTAGCAGTATAATCGCCGATTGCGGTGTGTGTGTGTGTGTGTGTGTGTGTGTGTGTGTGTGTGTGTGTGTGTGTGTGTGTGTGTGTGTGTGTGTGCCCGGCGAATTTGGCTCATCCGGAGTACGTACTGCGCGCTCGCGAGCCGTATCACTGATACGTGACCGGCCTTGCCATGCAGCCTCAGTAGTGACTAACGCAGGGGTGTGACCAGGCGTAGGCGTGGGCGTGACACACCGTGACACACGCTCCACGGCCGAACCCGCGGCCCACACACACGCGCCGCCGACCGCGAAACTGTCGCAATAACAAGTGCAATAACCCGGGCTCTAATGGCACCTGCTGGGTAGGCAACCACGACTGCGCTGCAAGCACGCGTGTCGTGCGGGCTGGCCTACCCTACTGTTCGCAGGCGCCCGGCGGGGTCCAACTCCCACGGTGACGCGCCGGGCCGGCGGGTGCCCGGGTTCAAATACCGCGGTCATTCCGATATTTCCACCCTGCTGCGCCTCTCCGCGTTTGTTGCCGTCTTTCCCAGGGCACCCGGAGAGAGCAGCAGCAGCAGCAGCAGACGCTGCCCGCCCACAAGCACACCGTGCCCGTGGTGCTGCAGGCCGTGGAAAAGACATTTACGACCCTAGCCGGTGCCGGAGGTCAGCTCAGCGGCGGCGAATGGACGTCTCTCTTTACACAAATGACTTGTTTTACCGTCTTCGCCGCGCAAAATCTGCCCCTTTCTTTCCGAAACAGAACCCGCGCAACTCGGCATTGGCTGTGGGCCAGTTACGTGGCCGCAGCGCTGGCCGGGCGGCAGCACAGGGAAATGACAGTGTTTACAGGGGAAACGCCGCGGCGGGGGGACCCTGGGCGGGGCCCAGCCCGGGCGGGGCCGTGTGCGGTACAAGACGCGACGCGCCCGCCATTGTCTAGGAGGATAACGTATTATCAGGAGTCGGAAGCCTGCGGGCGCCTGCCGGGAGCCTCGGGCGCAACAGCCTCCAAACCAGGACGGCCGGCGCCGGGATTCGAACACGGGCAACTCCGGTGCGCACGCCCTGCGAGTTACCGCTGTAGGCGGCCGTGGCGGCGGCGGCGTACCTGCGGGCCCCGCTGTGCCCCGCGCGGCAGCAGGCCGACCAACCTTTTGTCTAGACCACACCGCTGCTGCCAACCGCAGCCGTCCAGAAACTACGTGACACGAGACTCAACTATGGAGACGTCTCGGTTTTGGAAGTTTTTGCTGTACACCTTGTCAACTTGCATTGATCTATAGGTGATTTTTGCAAAAAAAAAAAAAAATTGTGTGGATGAGGGATTTTTTGTTAAAAGAAATTCTGGTTTTGACATCTTTTTACGGCAAAAGTTTTCAATTTTTAAAATAAAAACTTTCAGTTAAAATTTCGTTTCTTTGGTGTGTAATTGATTTTTTCAAAAGTTTTTTAAGTTTAAAAACACTCAGAAACGTAATAATTTTCCCCCACTGCACCACTAACGGGGGGCCCCCCACGAACAGACAGCGGTCACCTCCGGAAATACACGACGGCGACACTACAGTGAATTATGACCGACGCTCCCGCGCCGCTGATTGCCGACAAACACTCCTTTGCTATTCCCCCTCATGTTTTACGAGATCTTATATGCACCGGAATAAAAAATTGTGACTCACATCCGCCACAGCGACCATCTGAGGCGAAGGTGTGACCTGTCACGTCATCATGTCCAGAGCTATCAATTTTTCATACTCGATGCAAAAATGCATGGGGCCACGCGAAGGCCTGACTGCGAGCGGGAGAAGAATCTCGTCGGACGGCGCTCCTCCCGGCCTGGTATTCCGCGTGTTCGGGGAGGAGATAAAAAGTGAGGCGTGACTCACCGGTATTCGAACCCGCGGTCGCCTCGGAGATGCGGCGTTCTGTCTAACGCTCGCGGCGCTCATCAGATGACGCTGCCGCATGCCGTGTGTGATTCACACCGGACGCGCCGCGCACCGCTGCTGCACGCGATGGCCGCGCGGGTTCGAGTACCGGCCGGAGCTCCTTTCTTTTCGGTCCATTCATTCTCAATAAATTTCTTTGTACAATACGACACCCACCCTCCCGCCCGCCCGCCTTTTCAAAACAAATTTATCTCCAGTTTCCACTCCGAGGACACACCGGGCAGCAGACAGCGCGCATGTATATGGGACGAGAGGGTGGAGCAAAAGGGTTAATGAATTCACCTTTCGGCCCTTTTGAAGAAGACCCGGGCTGAGGGGGAGGGGGAGGCAGAGGGGACAGTGCAGCGCGAGATTTAGTTCAGGTGATTACAAACTGGGCTCAGAGAGGGGGGAACGGCGTGCCGTCACCTTGCCGCCGAGAGGAAGGGAGGACCAGAGGGCCGCCGACCACCACGCACTCGCCATCCCACTCGCACCCCACAAATCAGACCGCAGAGCAGGCAGGGAGAGAGAGAGAGAGAGAGAGAGAGAGAGAGAGAGAGAGAGAGAGAGAGAGAGAGAGAGAGAGAGAGAGAGAGAGAGAGAGAGAGAGAGAAAGACAGACCACCCCCACGTGAGGAATCCCGAGCCGAGAGAGGGGAGCTGCTATAGCGCTCAGTCAAGACCGGGCGCATTCCCTGCGGCTTTTGTGTTCCACCGCGGCGGCGCGGGTTCGAATACTCGCGGTGGCGGCATTTTGCTTTTGTTTTGAATTTTTTGTTGTTGCCGTCCAGGTTGTCCACATTACGTTGGCGTTACATTCGCGGGTTCGAATACCGGCGACGGTAGTTTTAATTTTTTTCCCCCCTACTATTCAGCTAGGGGCCACCTTGGGGCCACCCTGTACGTGATGGCGTACAGGGGCGAGGACTTGGGGCAGTGTCGTGGCTGCGGCACAAGAGAGCAGCATAGGAAATGAAAAGTTGACTCGTAAAACAGCTGGGCAGGACACACACACACACACACACACACACACACACACACACACACACACACACACACACACACACACACACACACACACACACACACGGGGTGTGGTGGTGGTGGGCCTAGTGCCGCGCGCTGAGAGTACGTAGGGGAGGGGGCGCGGCTAGAAATTGAAATTTATGAATGGTCGCCGTGGACAGGACGACACAGTGCACTCCGTGGCACCGTGCGCTGGGGAGCACTCCGTCTCACTCACACGCGAAATCTCTCAGCACCCGCCTCTGTCCCAAAACTCACCACAGTACTGCACTTGGGGGTGTAAGCTGACGAGTCACATCATACCACCCACCTGTGACAAGACCAAAAAAAAAATCGATTAAAATTTGCACGAAAAAAATGTTCTCTTTGAGGGCGGAAGAAATTGTAGAGCCTGGAGAGGCACAGGCTCCAGCCCAGCTCCAGCGACGCCTGGTGGGTCCTGCCAGCGCGTCCCTTTCAGGCACACATCAAAGGGCTCTCCTCGCACCCTGGAGCCGAAAAGGCCCACCCACTCAGCCTAAAGATGCCCCCCCCCCCCCCCCAGCTCCTCCTCAGCCAAAGCGCACAAAATTTACCGCCTAAAAATAAAACGTCCAAAATTCTCGGAAAATTACAGAAATTCAATCCAAAATCTTTAGCAGAAATTAATTTTAATTGGGTGGCTGGACGTTCCGCGAAAATTTATGAAAACCTTTACCCTGACCATCAACCAACGACTGCGAGAAGTTTCGCACCACCCTGCGCTGCCCTGCCCTGCCGCTCCGGGCAGTCCCTCTCCTCACAACACACGTTACAAAACAATTCAAATTAAGAGCGCGAAAAGCAATCGCGAGGTCTCGATGTAATTCGAACTTGGCGCCGCGCGCGGACCGTGAGCCTTGTTTGCCTTTTTATTACTTCCCGATACCGAGATGGCGATACAGGGGGGCCAACTTTGAATGAGCTTCCCTGCTTCCCGCGCCAGGCAGGCAGCCAACCTGTGACCGGGAGCAGGGCTGCCACTCTGTTAAACCGAAGGGTCGCGGGGTGATTATTTGCATTAAACGGCTCCGCAGTACGGCGGAAACAAACTTTTTAAAAAGACGGTCCCCGGCGCCACCGCCGGCCGGCAGCGCCGATTCAATAAAAAGGGTTAATCACTTAGTCGCGTGACTATCACGCAGGCGGGCCCAATTATAAACTCCCCGCCAACTCCCCCCCCCCCCCCCCCCCCGCCGGGGGCAGCGTCGTCTAGGGCAGCAGAGGGGCGCCAACAGGGTGTTTAACTCGTTATAAAAAAAACAACGCTGGCAAGGTAAAAAGCTGGAAGACAAAAATAATCATAAAATTTCTCGCGCGGGTTTATTAGTCTTGCAGACGAAAAACTTTGCGTGTAAAACCAGGACGACGCCGAGTTCCACACATTTTTCTAGTGCGTACAATTTTTTTTTTTTTTTTTGCCCTCAGCCCGCTTTCGTCTAGACAGGCGCACTAGAAGGACAACGTCCTCCTGAAGGCAGACGGACAAGTGCCGGCAGGTAGTACGGGCTGTACGTACGCGGGTCCGCCGCGAACCCCCCCCCCCCTCCCCTCCCCCTGGTTACCATGGCAACCACCGACAACAGACCAGGCCGGCCGATGCGACGCCGTCGGCGTGGGCCCTCAATCGATAATCAAGGCGCCCGAAATTACAATCCCTGTTGGCCAGTGAGTGACATGACACACATGTACGGAAAAACGACAGTGTTTTTTTGTCCGCAGCCTGAATAAAATTCTAGACTAGTATTTTGAATATTTTTTCGACCATACGTACTAATTTTTACGAAATTGAACTATTCTTTTTTCATTCAACACAACATTCTTGACTTTTTTTTCTGCGAGCGTTTCTAATTCTTTTCTTGCATGCGCGGCTGCTGGCATTTCTTTTAACATTTTTTTTTAAATGTCGACGACGAAGAGGTCGGTCAGTGCCACTAATGACAACAGGCTAGCCAACCCTTCCAGCCCGGCACACGTCACGTACGGCGGCCGGAGGGACGAGCGGACGGCACGAACAGGCGGACAGACAGAATGCGGGCGGAACTAAACCTGATGGATGCGGCTTCTCAGCCAGCCCACTGCGGTGGGGCGGCGGCTCGCTGGCCACGCGACGCGATGCGCCATGCCACGCGCAACTCGCGGACAAAACGAAAAAAGATTTCCAACTAAATTTCGAAAAAAAAAATCACATTCCGACACCTTATGCAGCAGTTTTGGTGTCAGAAAAAATAAAAACAAAACATACTCTTTTTGGGATCATCTATCAATTAAGTACTCCCACGATATTTGCGACACTAATTTGCTTCCCTGTTCGGTTACGAACTGTTGGTCTGCTGGGTAGGCAAACCACGACTTGTGCATGCACGCGTGTCGTGCGGGCTGGCCTACCCTGGCACTCGCAGGCGCGCGGCACCAGGGAAATTCGGACGTGACGCCCTTAATGGAGGGTGTTATCCGTGCTGGACAGGGTCACCACCACGGCCAGCGCTCCGCCGCTGCTACCAGACCCCAGGGCCCTGCTAGCCCTTGCCAGCGCTTGCCAGCGCCACGGAAATTAATGACACCCAAAGTGCAATTCTCTTTTCGGGATTAGTATAATTTTTCCCGCGCGCACCGAGGGAGAGGTCAGCAAAGTGAGGCGCGGGGCGTGGCCTGTAACGCAGCCCAAGGAGAGTGGGGATGACTAATTTACTAATTCAACGCACCGGTGAGGGGAGGGGGGCACGAAGTCAGGAGGGGATGATGTTCACATCCGGTAGAGTGAGAGAGACAGAGAGAGGGGGAGGGGATGAGACAGACAGACAGGCAGAGATGGACGGAGACATAGAGAGCGAGAGAGACGGCAGTGTGGCTCATTTCGGCGCCCTCATAACGAATTGCGTTGATTATCTTAATCGGGGGCGACTCGGTGCGGCCCGGCCAGCCCTGGCAGTGCGGTGAGGTTAGGCGCCCTTGACAATGGCCTCGACACGCCTCACCTGCCGCCCCCCCCCCTCCCCCTCCCCTCGTCCGCCTTCTGTTTTATTTCGTTCCACCTCTGCGCCCCTCCGCATAATAACACAGGCGGTGATGTGCTCCTAGCATCGCGCCTTCAGTACACGGGGACGTACAGAGTAGTAATCACGAAACAAAAACACAAGAAAAAAAAACACCGATGAGAAAAATAAAAATTAAGTTGAGGCGCGCTGCTATTTCTCATCAAAGTCGCATACACGCAGGCGACGGTGGTTTTCAGAGAAGATTTCCCCCGATTTAAATGTATCTAAAATATACAACCCGCTGTGTTTCTCATCGTTCCAAAGAGAAAAGTGCAGCCGGAAAGCCAGCGCACAGCAAAGTGTCCGGGCCTTGCCTTCCCTTAGTGTGCGTGCAGCTCTGCTCTGCAGCGCCGTGGGTGGTGACGGCCGTGAGGACACATACGTTAGCGCGCACCGCCGGAAGCGACACCGAGTTTCAGGAGCGGAGCTGCGCGAACACACCTCCTGCTCACGACGATATCCGTCCGATTGACTCGAGTTTCCGACGAATCGCGCACTAAAAATTATTACAAAATTCCAAGCGCTTGTAAACGCGAACCAGGCGAGCAGAGCGGTTGTGCGTAGTCTGGTCGGGTAACTCTCACGAGGCCCCCCGCTGCCTTGTACTGCACATGCGCCTGCCAAAGCCTGGAAATCATTTACCATACACGACGCTGCCGGGGACGGCCGGGGACCCCGGGGACCACCGGGGACTGTACGCGAGCGAGGAGTTTTCATTGCGAAAACGTCGTAAAAAGCGAGGCTGGCATGGACTGCACGAGTGGTGCACACGCAAGCAGCGAAGGCGCTCACGCACACACACACACACACATGCTCACACACTTGAACCGAGGGCGCGCGCGCGCGCACGCACGCAACGCACCCCGTCAGGTGCGCCGCGTGAAATCAACTAGCACTCCAGAGAAAGAGAGAAACTCTGAGTGACGCGGGTGTGAGCGAGAGGGGAGTATGGAAAATGAGTCCGTCACCCCCCGCACGGCCCAGCGCCACGCGCCCAGGCGGCCCAGGTATACTGTACGCCTCGGCTCGGCTCGCCCAGTTGTCACTGCTTTGAGTCACTGCGGAGGCAAGTCACACCGGGGAGTGAGTCAGCGCTGACCAGGCGGCCGCCAATTACCGACTGACTCACTGCCGCTGCTAGAGATCACCGCCCTGGACCGAAGGAATATTTTTGTCGACCGGAGGTGCCCGTCGACCGGAGGTCCCCGTCGACCAGAGGTCCCCGTCGACCGGAGGTCAGCGTCGACCAGAGGTCCCCGTCGACCGGAGGTCAGCGTCGACCGGAGGTCCCCGTCGACCAGAGGTCCCCGTCGACCAGAGGTCCCCGTCGACCAGAGGTCCCCGTCGACCAGAGGTCCCCGTCGACCGGAGGTCAGCGTCGACCGGAGGTCCCGGAGGTCAGCGTCGACCGGAGGTCCCCGTCGACTATCCCGGACCGTCCAAGCGCGACGTCTCTTTTCACGCGCGTCCCCATCGCGTGCGTGCGTGCGTGTCCCCCCCCACAGCGCCGGGGTGGGGGGTATAATGCCACAGGCCGATCGCGCGATACTGCACAGTCGTAAAGGACTTTGGCACCGCACCGGTACCGGTGTGCCAGCGTGGGACTGCCGATGCTGCCGCTGCGTGCTGCCGCCGCTGCCGCCGCTGCCGCCGCTGCCGCCGCTGCCGCCGCTGCTGCTCACGGTCACGGGGGCGGGGCGGGGCGGACGGACCTGCCGTGCCTCGGCGTCATAACCGTAAAACCTCGCACAGCCCGGCCCATGTCAGGGGCTGTCTAATTTTTGGGCGCCCCGAGTAACCACCCCTCTCCACCCCACCCCACCCCTCCGCGCGCACACATCACGTCGGCCCGCGAATACCCTTCGCCATCCTGACACCGGCGGACACCACCCCTACCGTCTGCACAACGCCCAGTCTGCTGACCACCCTCGGCTGCACGGGGGTCGTCCGTATGCGTCGTGCACAGCACAGTCTCAACACGGCGCCCGGCGGGTAGGCAACAGCGGCGTCAGCGAGCACCCGTGTCGTGCGGGCTGGCCTACCCCACCATTCGCAGGCGCTCGGAAACTACATTATGGACGCGCCCGCCGAAGAGGTCACGCGTCATCTGCGGACGCCCCCCAGAGTCCGTCCGCTCCGGCGGAGAAGGGTTGGACGGCGTACGTCACGGCCAGCGCGCGCGCCTTCACCCCCTCCCCTCCTGGGCACAGCCTGGCACACCCCTAATGCGTCCGTTGCCACTTACCGTGACTTTGCGGGCCCCCCAAGTCAGCCCCGGCTGTCTGCCCTTCCTCAGACTCTCCCTGTCCTCTGCCTCTGCCCTCTACCTCCCTCCCCCCCTCTCTGTCAGACCCACAGGACCCGCTGGGGGCGTCACGACGAGGCGGCCAAGTGTGATCAATGAGCCAATCCCGAATCATCTCTTATCGGGCGATAGCACGGCAGATCCAACCGCAAGGCAGAAGCGGCGGCGGCAGGCGGCAGCAGCGGGCAGCGCCCCGGGGGCACACCCAGCCCTTTACAGCCTAAACGTCATGCCAACAACACCAACTTTTCCTGCTCGGTGGGGGAAAAAAAAACAAAAAAAAACTACATTTTTTAAAAATATTTTTGTATTTAGTATTTTTGTATGCATTATATATATATATACCCTCACCTGGCCTGGGATTCGAACCCGCACACGTCCGCGTCAATGCGCTCTACGCACATCATTAAAGAGGTGTAGAAAGGAAGGAAGGGGGAAGGAGGAGGAGGAGGAGCAGCAGCAGCGCGCGTCAGGGGCACAAAAAGAGGACTCGCTGTAAGCAGTGTTTGCAGACAGGTCGGGCGTACGGGACGCGCGCGCACACACACACACACACACACACACACACACACACACACACACACACGTCACGTCCCTCGAACGTGTGGGCATTTTAGTCTGGCTTGACCCTACCTTCCCTTCCCTCCTTCTCTCTCTCCATCTCCCACCCTCTCACGCGCTCTTCCCTTCCGCACAATCTGCTTGTTTCTCTCGCTCGCACACACACACACACACACACACACACACACACACACACTGCACATATACCTCCCACACCGCGAGAGAAAATAAATTATCACCTCCTTTTTGTATTGTTTTCGCCCGCTTCCTTTGCACTCACTACTACATACGTAAGCAGACAGAGCAAATCCCAGCAGGGAAACATAAAATAAAAAAGGTCAACAGCACACCCAGCAGCAGTCGCCATACATTAGCGAATGCCGGTCTTTGCTGCGCATACACATTCTTTCTCTCTCTCTCTCTCTCTCTCTCTCTCACACACACACACACACACAAAAGGCAAACACAGCACACAACACAGAGACTGCGCTTGGCACACAAGTAGTAGTAACAAAGTTCAAAGCCTGAAGGAAACGTAACAACGACCAAAAAATGCCTCCTACCCCCTCAAAAAAAAAAAAAAAAAAGAAGCGGAAAAGGTGGCGGAGAGAGCACGCGAGAGAAGACTAGTCGATCAGCAACAGCCCACAGCGCAGGGCGTTAAAGTACCCCAATCCCCTTTTCGGAGAGCCCGGAGGGATGAGCGGAGGGAGAGGGAGAAGGAGAGGGGCTTATAGCCAAGGCCAATACCCTCCCGCGGTTGCTGCTGGTGACGGAGGACGGAGCAGCCAACTGGAGATGCCAAGAAGATGCCTCCAAGCATATGACACATATGGGGCCGAGGGGGAGGGGCGCCTTACTCATGATGCAAGCGTACTATGATTTTGAAAAAATAATCCCACGTTTCTCTGTATTTCTTTACATTTTAACTGACTAATTTTTTTCCGATTCTGACGCTCAAAACCCCAAAACAAACAAAGGAAAGCGCATTTTCATACAAAATGCCACTTTCCCCTCAACCCTTCTCTCTCTCTCTCTCTCTCTCTCTCTCTCTCTCTCTCTCTCTCTCTCTCTCTCTCTCCTCCCTCTAAGCATGCCCGGTCCCGTTCTTGCTGGCCACAGGCCCCGCAGAGCGTCTGCTTGAGACCATTGCTGCCACACGCACACGCGCACACACAATGGGGTTGTTGGGGTGCGGGCATGGCTATCGAGCAACACCCCGCAAGGCAAGTGGCAAGCCGCTTTGGCGAGAAGGCGTTGGGTGCTGGTACCTCGGGTACCTCGGGTACCTCGGGTACCTCGGGTACCTCGGGTACCTCGGGTACCTCGGGTACCTCGGGTACCTCGGGTACCTCGGGTACCCTCCGGTTGCCTGCAGTACCTCGGCCTGGCTCCGTACGTGCCCCCGGCCCGGCACACAGGGGAGAATAGCCGAGCGGCGGCGGTGGCCGGGCCGCTCAAAGAGCGCTAGACAACACACTGCGGCGCAAAAATAATAATAATAAAAAAATGTTCCGGACAACGCGACGACGATGACACTCCAGAGTCCAGCTCCAGCAGCAGGGCGACTCCAGGACCGACGGCAGCGCATTTACAATGCAGAGCTTCCTACCCTTTGCCCCCCAGACCAGCCACGTAGTTACCCCCTGCTTCTCTCTCTCTCTCTCTCTCTCTCTCTCTCTCTCTCTCTCTCTCTCTCTCTCTCTCTCTCTCTTGAAGTATCGTCCTTATCGATAAACCACACTCCGCATAACGAGAGACGTAACGGGGCATGTTTCATTTTTGGCGGGGGTAGAGGATTTAGGTTGGGGGTGGGGGGGGGGGATGCATCGTCCCCATGTGTCACTCCGCAAATTGGGCGGGTGGGCGGGAGGATTCACCCTCCCCTCCCCCTTCCCAGTAATTGTTCCCCGGGGCTGCGTCTGGGATCACGTGATCCGGTAAAGGTCGGCACTGCGTTCGATCTCGCGGAGACAGCGCGGTAGACAAGGAGGGGTGCTAGCAAGCGCCTTTTGTGGGACCGAAATGTCACAGCTCCTTATCCACCGCCCCCGGCGACCCCCGGCGGCCACACATGCGGAGTGCGTTGTACACCGTTGGCAAAGTGATAGCAAAAAAATAATAATTCAAATATGGATGAAAAAAAAATAAAAAAATTGAGCAAGCTTAATTTTTTTAGAGCAATCTTAGTTCTTCAAACAACCTTGAACATATTTTTGATGTCTGCAATCATTTTTTTGTTCTCCCCCAACTATGTGTTCCCGTTCCCGATTGCAGCGAATGGAGTGACAACAACAGGATTTACGCTGCGGAGGAGACCCCGCCCGCGTCCCCCTGAGAACAAATAAGAGAAGCGAGTGGGGGCGGAAAAATTGAAAAGAAAGCTCCACCGTAAAAAGAAACGGTGGCCGCGCACTGCAAATAACGGAGTACAACCGTTCGAGAGGTCCGCCATGACAATTATTCCCAGTCTAATTGGGTACTCGGCTGCTGCACCGCGCCCCGCCCTGTTTGTCACTTAACGAGGCGCCGGAGGTGCCATGGCTCGGGACGATAATCCAACACTCGGCTGACAGCCGGCAAGAAAACGAAACCGCGGAAAATAAAACCGCGAGTAGACAAGAGCTGCCTATACATATTCCAGTGCCAATTCAATTTTCTCCCTCGCGAACCCCACGACAGGACCATCTACGATATTCGGCAAAAGAGGGTAGTGCCAACGGCGGGGCCGCGGGTTCGAATCCCGCTCGCTCTTTCGTGTTTCCGATCCTACTTACGGAAGTCGTATTCCGGAAACTGAGACGCGCAAACCATACCTGGAACAAAACAAAAAACAACAAAACATTAATTAATTGAATTGATGCTCTTATTTGTGACGGCAGTCAGTCAATGGGGAGAGCGCCTGCCGAGCACCAAAGGTAGGCCGCCCGCACCACCGCTGCGCCCGGTCTAATCACCAAATTGACAGTGCAGACGGGTGGGAGAGAGACGGGGCAACGGGGCGGGGTAGAGAGAGAGAGAGAGAGAGAGAGAGAGAGAGAGAGAGAGAGAGGAAGAGATATGATGTAAGTGGATTCTTTCGCCAGGACGCACCACCGTATCCTCGGGGATCCCTGGGGGATCCCTCGGGATCCTACTCCGCATTTCCGCACGGGACCAAACGCAGGGTGCAGCCGCGTATCAAAGCCCCCCGCCTCGCCGACAAAGAAGGCCCGGGTTCGATACCCACCACCGCCTCAGGTCTTTTCCCTTTTCCGCGGGTCCCGCCCACTCCACACAATCGTCCGTAGCGAGCAGGGGGGGGGGGGGGGCTTAAAGGAATGCGAAGGACATCAATAGAGGAAACCTTAAAACTTTCAGGGCATCCTTGATGCGCCTGCTGAATAAGAGAGGAACAGCCCGTCCCGGTCTGTGTCTGGGATGGGATTTTTCGAGTGCGCGCGCCCGCCAGCAGAGGGCAGCACTGCCTCTGGGGCTGCCGGTACCTCCATACCAGCAACCCTCTCTAGGAACTCCGAGGAATTTCTAGGGGCGTGTCCTCGCACCACTAGAGTGTTAATCTCCCTAGACACACACACACACGCGCGCGCGCACAGGATGAGCAAGTGCAGTCTCCGCCCGTGCTTACGAAGGCCCTTCCACACACTTTAATTAAAAGCGAAAATGAATAGACTTCCACAAAGGGCGTGCGCCTCTAAGGATACGCTACTCAAAAGGACCCTCCGCCTCTCATCGCCCGCAGGTGACCAGGTGAGCTTGTTCAAAGGCGCGCCCCACGGCCATGCCACAAGAAGTGAAAAAAAATTATTTAAAGTAAGGGCGGAATTAATTTTTTTCGCACTTTTCTGGACCCTGCGATGGGACGCTGCAAATGGTAGTGCGACGGTACCGTGTGAGGTAAGTTTGTGTAATGAGGATCACCCGGCAAAGCAACGTCTGCACACAGGCAAACAGGCGGCGCCTGCTAGGTAGGCAGCCACAACTACTGGATGCGCGCTCGTGTCGTGCGGGCTGGCTCGTGGCGTTTGCCTCGCCTACTGCACATGTAAGCGGGTGCACACACACACACACACACACACACACACGTCACGAAGGACATCCAGGCCGTCATACTGCTAGAGATTACACGTTACACACAAAGCTTTCGTGGTCGGATTATATGGGACACACATAGTGCTGGTAGTATGACTGTTGGTGCACTTTAGGAAATGAGAACGCCGCGAGTGTGCGTGTGCGCGTGTGTGTGTGCCGGCCGTGCCACGCATGCCCAGTGCGGGGTATCGCGATTCCATTATTTTGGGAAGAGACACACAAGACATTACAGCAGAGAGACGGAGCGGTGATCATCACTCGTGCGCCCCTGTGACGTTCTTCCGGAAGCACCCGGAGGAAAGAGGGGGGGGGGTAGGAAAAGGGGGGAGGGGGGGGGGGCAGACAGAGGTACCATTATCTACGGAAACCCCAGCTCCCATCCTGCCCCGCCATGGCAGCCACACTAATCGGCCCAGTACTGACCCCACATAACCCCGGTGCGGCAAAACCTTCTCAAATTCTCCACCCCCTTCGCTCTCTCTGTCTCTGTCTCCCTGACATGGTGCAGTAGTAGGGGTTGCCGAGTGCGCAGAACGCACGTGTACCACACTGAACAAAACATTTTGTTACCCGCATACACGCAAAAAGTACAAGAGACGGAGATACACACAACAGAGCGATAGCTGGGTAGTAACACAGCACACGTCAACCCCATCCATGAGGTCATTTCCCATCCGGTCGTGCTGGCGAAGCTTCGGATGTGACTATCGCTGCCAATATTAGCAGCCGGGGCACACACACACACACACACACACACTCACTACCGGCTGCTTCTGGCCAGGGTCTGATAATAATAATAATAATAATAATAATAAAAATAATAATAATAATAATAATAATAATAATAATAATAATAATAATAATAATAATAATAATACTAATAAAAATAAAAATACATATATATGTCGTCTGCTTCGCCCCGCACCCGGTATCTCCCCCCTTTCCCTCCGATCCTTATCAGCCCCTCATTTGGCTGCGGACAGCGAAAGGACAACACACGCGGGAGGGCCGGGGGGAGCTCGAGGGGAGGGGAGTTCGCACATACATCACGCGCGACCGCGCCGTGTCCAGCACAGCAGGGGGGAGAAGGTCATGACGACGAGCGTCGCACCAGGTGGTGAGAGCAACGGCCACTGGAGAACTGGAGAACCCACTGGAGAAGCCACCCTCCGCCGCTCGGGAATCATAGAGTCGTCAGCATCGCCTAGACAGCTTTGGGTGATAAAGGAACTCGATGTGACCCAGTTAAATTTTTAAAAAATCTTGCATGTGCGGGGCCAAGTTTTCAAAACGACCTGTTCAAGCCCTTAAATCACTCGAAATTGAGGGCTGATGATGACTTGTCAGTGATGACTTGTCACTGATGACTTGTCAGTGATGACAGCGCCTTCGGGCAGGCCGCACAGGACAGAGCGTGGGCCGCGCAGGTATCGTTATATTTGTACGCGTTTACCACCGATGTCGTGACGATCTTACCGTTATTTATGCGCGTTACCGACGTCATTCGCTGTTGCGTCACCACACACACACACACACACACTGCACCGCCCGGTCCGGCAGTGCTGGCGGGAGGGCCCTCAATGGGGTCTCGTTAGGAGCACATTACAATATTACGGAGCTCCCCCTGCGTGTGCGCGTGCGCGCAGCCCATCTCCAGCGCATAATGCGCCCGAAGCGAGCCTTCTTCCCTTGCGAAAACGAGAGAAGTGGTGGAAAACGCTATTCCGCCCGTTGTGTGGCGTCGGCACAGGCTCCGCGGGAGAGGGACAGACAACGCAATCAACATCCTTGATGGATCATCGCCGAGCGCGTCACACACACAAAAAAATATAACTCTAAAAAGACAATTCCCAGCGGGCTGAAAAATATCGCACAGCGTATCTTGATAACAAACTCGACGATGGGTTACTGATTTAGTGACCCCGACATGCGGATGATGGAAGGCACAAAAACAGACGCCCGAAAATTCCGCCATCAATATGGAAATGTGGCGTTAGGGTCCACTGTTATGAAAATAAAATAAAGTGTTCCACTTTATAGTTTTTGATAAGTCATCTCGCTTTTCTCAGTTGTTTCCATTCTATTCGAATTTTTCGGAGAGCGGTCATAGCCAAACGCGGCGGCGACATTCAAATCCGAATAACTTTGGCGCCGTTCCGGTGGTGGGCGGACAGGTCGCGGACAGGTCGCGGACAGGTCGCGGACAGGTCGCGGACAGGTCGGGACAGGTCAGGGACAGGTCAGGGACAGGTCAGGGACAGGTAGCGCGGCCACTAAACACGTACGGCACGCACCGAAGCCCCGCCCGGCAGCGCGGCTCCCATTTCACTCGGCCGGACATCGGCCATTGAACACGGTGGGCACATAAGCTGCGATGCCCCACCAACGAGCTTCCGCTCCTACACTGTACGAAAAATCAAGAAAAGAAAAATCTGACCACGTTGAACCGCAACGCGGTGTAAAATTTATTGATCGCACGCCAATTAACTATAGTTCAGACTCGAAATTTCGTCCGAAATTTCCGGTCATCTTTTCTCAAATATATACCAACCCCTAATTTTTTTTATTTAAAACCCGCACTCCACACAATTTGACAACACCCAGCGCAGCACGCCGTGCGCTAGGCCAGGGGGCGGCAGGTGTTCCCTGCTGCTCCGCCGCCCAGCCCCACCCTCTGCCACGCCCCCTACATTACCTATTCGAATAAATCTGAGTTAGTTTGTACTGCCACAGGCCCCCCGGCGCTCCCCCACACGCCCACCACCAAATTTTACACAGCATTGTGCGGGCAGAGTGCCCTTGTCTCTTGCATCCCCCTCCCCCCTCCCTCTTCCCCGGAGTAAAAGACGCGGCGAGGCGCACAAACTTGAGCTCCGGGCGGTGTGCCCCCCCCCCCTCTCTCTCTCTCTCTCTCTCTCCCTCCCTCTCCAGTGACATTGTTTTCAGGAACACAGAGAGGTAACGACGTCAAGAATTCCGACAACGCGGCTCCGTTACCCTCGGGTTATCCTCGCGGGTTACCCACGGGTTATTGCCCCCTGGTTACACTCGAGATACCCGAGTGTCACCCCCGTGTTACACCTCCCTGGCTTACCCCGCATTACCCCAAAACGCGTATTGACACCGCGCGCTGCGGGAAATTTCTCCTCTCGCTATTGGCAGCCAGTGTTGCGTGCCGATAATGTTTACCAGCCGCCGGCTCTCGTTTCCATGCCCGCCGCGGCGGCCGGGTGAAAGGTGCCGGCCGGAGGGAGGTCAACACTTGAATGGTTTCCACTCTGTTTTTCTTCTTGTGCGTTCTCAAACGCAAAAAGGAAAAAAAAAATAGTACAGCTCTGCGACCACAGACTTTGAGACCACAGAAGGTCATAAACTAGACTTTTCCTACTCTTTCGGTCAGTATGTAGCTTCGAGCAAGACATTTTTTCGCATCTTAGGTCCATCCCTGAGAGTCTGGGTCAGACCGTTGCCGGCGATTCCCTTGCGAAATGAGGCAAAAGGGGCGGGGTTCGACTAATCGCCGCAATGGACTGGGGCCGGCCGACTATTGTCCGAATCAGCGGCACATGCGGCAGCGGCAGCGGCAGCAGCAGCAGCAGCAGCAGCAGCAGCAGCAGCAGCAGCAGCAGCAGCAGCAGCAGCAGCAGCAGCAGCAGCAGCAGCAGCAGCAGCAGCAGCAGCAGCAGCAGCAGCAGCAGCAGCAGCAGCAGCAGCAGCAGCAGCAGCAGCACGACTGCTTGGATGGAAGCGCCTGACGGCCTCCAGGTAGGCCACCCGCTCCACGTCCGTGTCTTACGGGACGGGCCGGCAACGCCCCCTGCCAGCAGAGCCAACTGCGAAGAATGCCCGCAGCGTGGGCGAAGGAGCGAAAGAGAGAGAGCGAGCGAGAGATAGAGAAGGAGGGAGAGAAGGCGGCGGCAGACGTAGAGAAGGGCAGAGAGAGAGAGAGAGAGAGGACGGAGGGGAGATGGAGAAGACTGCCGCCGAGCGGTCAATTGGACTTCTTGCCTCAATAGTGCTCCGCCCGCCCCCAGCCCGCCCCCAGCCCGCCGGGCCCCGCCGCCACGGGCCGCCAAGGCCGCGAGGCGCACGCCGCTGACCCCGTGACCCCCCGCAGAGAGGCTGTGGTGCAACAAGGGTGGTGGACACCCTATAACCCTCTCTCTCTCTCTATCCCTCTGAATGGAACGGGGACGCGCCGCTTACCTCGGCGTTGTATTGCGATACGGGCCGCGCCCATCCCGATGGCCACACACACACACACACACACACACACACGTGCGCGCTCTGCATTCACGGACACACGGACACACACACACACACACACACACAGAGTTGTTCCCACGACACACCTTACAACTACAAGTACTCGCGACCACGACGCCGCAGTCGCCGCCGAGAGGTCTCGATTCAAAATAAAGCCCCTCCTGTCCTGGGTGTGTGTATGCGCACGCTGTCTAGTTACGCTAGCGCACGCGCGCGCGCGCACACACACACACACACACACACACACACACACACACACACAGGGAGGAGAGGTATTATGGCAACCACCACCGCCTCCTCCTCCTCCGCGCGCGGTACAACACACAAGAGAGATTCGAATCGATTCCCGACTTGTCAAAGTGCCCTCTGGGTGTGTAATGCCCGCACCGCTCTGCAATAACAGCATCTCCGAACATACACATACACACACACACATACACAGAGTGATGCAGTAAACTCCATTTGTGTGCGTGTTGCGGGTGTCGATATTGTAGTCAGGATATTATTTTCAGGGTCGGTGATTATCATAAAAATATTTCTAGAAATATTTTTTGAAATTTTTCATGCTCATGTATCGCCCTCTCTCTCTCTCGGAGCATTCTCAGGTGAGTAATAATATGACAAATATTCCGGCTCAAACTATCGGTTCCCGCTCGTCTCTCCCTGCCGTGCAGTTTAAGTTAGGGAGACACACAAAGTGTGCGCGCGCAGGCACACGGCAGCGGCCTGACACGCACCGCCAGGAGCTGCTGCCGCCGCCGCCGCTGCCGCCGCCGCTGCTGCCGCCGTCTCTGCCGTGACCCGCACGACCGCGACATTGCTCCAGACCACGACATCGCAGGCGGTGGGGCTGCAGCGGCGGCAGCTCTGCCGTGACCCGCACGGCGACATTGCTCCAGCCACGGCAGGCGGCGCAGCGCGGCAGTGGCGGCAGCGGCGGCAGCGGTGGCAGCGGCGGCAGCGGTGGCAGCGGCGGCAGCGGCCGCAGTGCAGGAGGGGCGACCCGGGACGCAAGTTTGGGATAAAATAGTAGCATGCGCCCCCCAGCAACATCCATCCCGACAAGTTGGCCACACGGAAACGGCCGCAGCCGCCGTGCCGCAAACCCGGGCCCGGGCAGGGCGGAGCCCGCCCAGGTACACCGTGCTCATGGTCAGGGAGGAGCTGCTTACGACAAAGTTTTAACCCCGTGGAGGCGGAGCGTGGACCGTCCCCGGCTAGTCCTAGACCGCCGAGGTCCTCTTAAAGTGAATCCCGGTCGGCCCAGGAGCCTGCAGAGGGGCAGCAGACAACAACTAGACATGCGGAAGAGGAAATTTTTCCAGCGAAAAATCAAAAACTTGCAATGAGATATTGAAAAATTTCGCCCGTTTATACTGGCTATACAGGAAATATTTCAAGAAAAACTGAAAAATTTCATGACATTTTACCGTCGATTTTTACACTTGTCTGAAAATTTTCAGACAAAAATGTCGCCCCGGGTAAAGGAGGAGAGCGAGCCACTCAGCACTCAATTTTTGGCTGATAAGAAACTACTTCGAAATCTCATTTGAAACCCTTCCTAAACTCAGCTTGTCACCTGGATTCCAGAAATGATAGAAAATTTGAAGACGAGGCTGACCTACTAACTTCTTCAATTCCTGTCAGCAGAGGTCAGGTGACCCCATTTTCGGGATTCTGGCGCCAAGCTGAGTCCAACTACTCGGGTCTCAAATTTCCAATGAGAGCCCAACACTTGGCGCGGGCACAACTTTTTTCACTCTCAGCTGGAACAACGCTGGCGTATCCACCCGTCAGGCTCCAGCAGCGGTCATGAGGCCTCAAAGGGTGTCGGTGGGTCTAATTATTCAATACTGTACACGCTGGCCGAGCGCCCGTGCGCGCCGACAGCCTTTCATACCGTATCCACAACGTCCCGGACAA
Organism: Odontothrips loti; assembly: GCA_038380765.1. Taxonomy (NCBI): domain Eukaryota; kingdom Metazoa; phylum Arthropoda; class Insecta; order Thysanoptera; family Thripidae; genus Odontothrips; species Odontothrips loti. Next base: position 10,990,947 of record CM076258.1, read on the forward strand.
AAGCAAAGCCACCGCTGAGCACAAATTCCAGAAATCCGCCCGCGCCCGGCCAATAATAAGACTTTGAAATGCAAAAAAATTCAAATTCCCCGCCGCCGCCGCGTGTCCAGGTATGTAGCGGGGCGGGCGGGGCTCGTTGCGCAACCCATTACAGAGGCCTCATTATCATGCTTAATTGGGGCACTCGCTGCCCCGATACAGTACTGCCACAACAACGGTCACAACTTGCACAACAAAAATAAATAAAAATAGAAATAAAAATAAGGCCGAAACTTGTTCAAAACCAAAAATGAGGGAATAAACACGAACAGAATCTTTGATTCCGTGTCAAACTGTAACGAATGAATAAGTAATGATCATCATTCAATGGAAAATGATCGCATGCTGCAACAAACGAACACATCAGTGATATCACACGAAACTTCCAATGCCACCGCAGAGGGTATTCTGCGACAAATGAAGCGGGGATTTGCGGGCAACAACTTCCGGCGCCGGGCTCGTCTTAGATTACACATTGCTCGTGCCGGGGGAGCCCTAGGGCTGGCCGTGTGCGAGAGAGACGGCGAGTGTGTGTGTGTGTGTGAGGGCGACCACCGCACGGCCTAGACGGAGACAGAGCTAGGCGGAGCTAGGCCAGGGCCCTGCTGTGGTTCACCCACATTCCCTGCGGGATTACGGACCAGGGTCGGACGCACAACACATCCCGAGGTCCAGGTGCTGGAGGCCGGCCGGCCAGCCGACAACTCCAATTGTCTCTCGCATTCCCACTACGGCCACGGTCATCGCGCGCCCAAATTTTGAGGGCGCGATAAAGAGCGAATTTCTGGAAAAATGCAATCACATTCCAGATTTGTGAGCCCAGAGTCGGGCCTGGACAGACTCAGCTTGGCGCCACGATTCCAGAAATGGCGTCGATACATGACCTTGCGTGGACGAAAATTAGGAAGTTGGTGCCCAGGTGATGTTCTCGCTACATATAATTCATATAAATGTCATATATAATCCATAGTAATATTTAGTCCTATACATAGCCATATATTGGTATATACATCGTATAATTATATATGATCCATACATGAACTGTATGGACTACATATGACTGACATCACCTACGATCCATGAAGAGTACTGGGCAGCTCTGAGGCCGGAAGTAAGACCGTATTCTCCCAGGTGTACCAACCAGATGATTGACTACGGCCGGAGAGCTGCACTGGGGTGTCACAGGGTCAGGAATCCGGCCCACCACACCTCCTCCAGCCTCTCTATCCTCTCTCTATTCTCTCTCTATCCTCGCTCTATGCTGCTCTATCCCACACCACAATTAGGCGCCCAAGGTCAGAGGCGGCTCCGCTAGGGCCGTGGTCTTCATGAAGCCATCACTGATGGCCGATGGAGATCCCGCGGAGATCCACGCCGGCTCAGAGGTCGCTGGAAACGGTAAATTAATGCCGAACAGCAACAAGACGACGAGTAACCACCAAGAGCATTATTTCCACTCTGATTTTAAAAACACGCGACATTCTTACCCGTCCCTTTTAATCCCATTCTTTCGTTGTTGCATTCCCCCGCCGTGGCGCTGCGGGCCACCCGCAACCCCAACGCCAGCCGCGGGATGAGAAGAGAATGCCGCGAGCATTCCGTCTCTATTCCGGGAGGCTCGGGGAGCAACAACAGCGCACACTGTCTGTCTTTCTGTTCGTCAGTCAGTCCGTCTGTTCGTCCCTCTGACAGACCTGCTGTCACGGTCCTGCCAGTCCCCATACGAGTCCTTTTGTCAGTATTGTCAGTCCTTCTGTCAGTCCGTCAGTCTATCCGCCCGTCCGTTACAGCACCGCCGAGTCAGTTCCGGAGCCGGCTGCTGCTCCCCGCCTTTACGGTGTGAATCAGCAGTGCCGCAGGTATACACACAGGGCCCTGAGATCCGGCCCGGCCCGGCCCGGCAGGCCCGGCGCCTCACTTCCCGAAATCGCAGAGAAAGCAGCCGGTGCCGCCTCCGAGGCCCGGGGCCCGGGGCCCGGCTCCCCAAACCCGCACCCAGCCACGCCTAGCCACGACTAGCCAAATCCGGAGCAAGGGACTCTGGGCCTAATTACGACGACTAAAGCGTGTATTCGCTGACTCCCACACCTCTCCGTCTTCCCCTCTCGCGTCAGCCAGATGAGGCAGCCGCACTGCTGCTGCTGCCGCGGTATGAGAATGTTTCCAGTCGTCAAAGACAAACCTATTAAATCTGTATTTTTAACGACTCCTCCGTGGAGTGGGTCCACGCGGCTGGACACACACTCTTTCCCCATTTATCTCTTTGTTTCTCTTCCCTCTGCCCCCCCCCCTCCTCTTCTCTCTCTCCTATTCGCACCGGCGAGAGTGAAATTTTTCAGCGCGGCTACGTTCTAAATGAACCTCGGCGCGCGGGCTGAGGGGTTCCTGACCCTTCTGCTTCTGGTCCCTTCCCTCCTGCCCCCGATGAACAAAAAAAAAAAAAAAAAAAAAAATTAGCTTAGGTACCCCGCTGGGATTTGAACCCGCGCCGAGGTCGGCCAGGTGCGAGTCCATTTGTCTCAGCCATAACAATGCGGCACCGTTACCTTGTCTTCTCACTGATGGGACCGAGGCCGCTGGAGCGGCTGGAGCCGCTGGAGCCGCGTTACTGACCTACAGGGTCACCCCCCGGAGTGCGGCCGGCCTCCTTCCGGGCGCGGCGCGGGTTCGAATCCCGCACGGAGAGCCGCCCGTTTTCCAGAGCGAGCGAGTGAGCGAGCGGCGCCCTTCGGCCCTCGCAGACACAGCGAGAAAACAATTTGCCTTTTCCATTCAATCGCAATGACTGGCAGCTAGTGCGGCCGCCAGCCCGGTCCGTGCGGCCATTTGAAAGTCAAGTCGGTACACAGATGGGATTGGCTGCAGACATGGAGGACCTCCCAACCCTCGGCAACCCTACAAACCCTCGGGAACCGTCGGGAACCACGCAGCAGGGCGGCCGGTCGCGGCGCAGATACGCCCGCCTCTTGCCATTGGCCACGTCGAATTCCGCCGCTTTTCTCTCGACCAATTAAGTGACGCGTTCGAGCGCAACGCCAAACCAAAGCCCAGCGCCGCGCATGCGCCCTGCGGCCCGGCCCTGCACCGGTCCCTGCGGGAAGTGTTCGTGATGGGATCGAGGAACAATGTTTGTGCGAGAGGAAGGAAATGGGAAAAGGGGGAAAAGTGTTCGGGCTTAATGAAACGGTTCCACCAAACAAAAAATAAATAAACAAAATACCAACCTCCGGCAAACGAATGGGAAAAGGGTCTTTTTCTGTTCAAAAACTAAACCGTATAAAAACCGGAATTCATTCTCATTCTCCTAGGCACAAAAATTCATCTGACTAGGCCAAGTATTTTTTTTCCTCGGTGGACTGCGTGAGACCAGAGGGTGACCACTCGGGCCGCAGGAGGAAAAAATGAGATAGAGAGAACAGTCAAGAACTGGGCCCCTAAAAAAAAAAAAAAAAGGAACTGCGCTGCGCCCCAGACTGTAAAAATATCATCCGAAAAACTTTTTGGGAGCGCAGTAGAGCAAACCGTCGGAGGCAGAACGGACCGGACCGCCCCCGCCGTGTTGTCGTGGGTGTGGCGAATAAATCATGAATCCTGGAGCGCGTCAGCCGTCAGGCAGCTGCGCCCGCGATCCCCGCGGTTACGGCGTTGTGCCAGAGAGAGATGGACAGATAGGGAGGGGGAGGAAGAGGGGGAGGATGAGGGGAGGAGGGGGAGAGGAGGAGGAGGGGAGAGGAGGAGGAGGGCAACCACACTACGCAGCCCCCTCTTGCACAAGAACAGATCAAACTGATTAAAATATTTCCGCTTTTGTTTGGCGCACCGCCGCGCTTCTCCGGCAGGACTCGGTCTGTCGTCACGACAGGAGGCGTCCAGGACATCTCCCCTTCTCTGTCTTTCTCAGCAATGGGTCGGCAAACTGCCAAGCGGAAGAGAGAGAGAGGAGGGTCTCCGACTGACTTGACCATCTCTCTTACTCTCTATCGGCCGTGCGAAGAGGAGACGCGGCGCATTCGCAAAGAAAACAACGGAAACGCGATGGAAAAGTTGACGTCCCTCTTTCTTCTATCCCGCCAAACTCTACCGCCGACTCCCCGAAAAGAGAAAAAAAAAAGGGGGGGGGGGAAACAGCGATTGAAAAAAGAAAAGTCAACGATGATAGGCACTACAGCACGGAATGAAACGTGATGCAGCGGCTGGGAGAGCAACAAGTAGCGCCCGGAGTAACAGTCTACTTGCATCTGAATACAGGCCGAGACGGAACAACATCAAAAGTCCGTGAAAAGATGACGAAAAGAATAAAAGATGAAGCAACACTCGAGCGAGGCGAGCGGCAGAGAGCACAGGATCGCAAACACTTCAACTCTACTCACTCAGTCGGTACTGCCGACATTCCCTCGCGGACTCCCATCATTTCCCGCCTTCTCCCGAAACCAGTGGAAAATGGGCAAGCGATTGGTACGCGTGGAGGTGGCAGGTGCATGTGAGTGCAGGGCAGCCACCACAACGGTCCCGAGGCAGTCTCCGGCCATGCATCGTTTTCACATCAGATCGGTCGTATTTCAAACCGGCGGCCGAAACAGACAGGACAGGGAGAAAACTCGCAATTTTTCGCGAATCAGACGCGAGACGCGTGCTTACGAAAAAAAAAGTCCGTACTGTTTTCTGGGGGAATAAAGCATAAAGGTGAAGGGAAAGAGAAGAGGGGAAGAGAGAGAGAGAGAGGGAGAGAGAGAGAGAGAGAGAGAGAGAGAGAGAGAGAGAGAGAGAGAGAGAGAGAGAGAGAGAGAGAGGAGACAAAGTGACGGCGAACGGGTCACCAATAAGTGGCGAGGTGCCGATGCCATCAAAAACCAGTGCAAAGTCCTTTCATTTCCGTTCCGTGCGGTGACATCGTCCCGACTCTCTCTTACTCTCCCCTTCCAGTCTCTCTGTCTCTATCCCACCCTTTGTAAATCGCGGCGTATATATACTGCGGCTGCACCCGGCACGAAGATGGTGTCACATGGCGGGAACATTTTGCGGGAACGTGCTCGGAGACTGTAAAAAAAAGGATTGTCTGGGGACGCGTAGCAAGACGTCGCCCTGCTGGGTAGGCACACCCGTGACGCAGCGCTGCAGACGGGTTGCCTACCCCCAGCTCGTCAGGGGCTCCCCGAGCGCCCTGCTGGGTAGGCACGCCCGTTACGCGGCGCTGCCGTCGGGTTGCCTACCCACCCGGGGGTGTGGCTCCGTCCGGCACTAATATAAGCAGGAGTGTCCGTTCAGGCGCGCTTTGTCCGACTGCAAAGTGCGCTCTCCCTCCTCAAGACCCCGTTCCTGGAGGGCGCGCGGGGGGGCAAAAGTGAGCCGCACCGAGGCCGCCGTCGCCAGGGCGCCACCCGAATACAAACGGCCACCAAAACCCTCACTCAATTTCAAGACGCTCCCCCCAACTACTACAAGTGGCGCCCACTACTGGGGCCGGAATTGAAGTCAACGACTGGCCACCGAGTCCGAGTCTAGGGAGGGGGCTCCCCGCCCTCACACGCACACACACACACACACACACACACACACACACACACGCACACACGGTGTGCGACTTCAGGCGCTGCGCCTAGAATGGGAAGGCCGTAGAAGTCACCACCTGCGAGCTCAGAGCCGGCAGCAGCAGCATGGGCTCAAGCACAGGGGGGCACAAGTGTGCTGGGCCACACACACACACACACACACACACACACACACACACACACACACACACACACAACACACACACACAACTCCAGTCGGAGACCGTGTTCGCTCCGTGCTCTCTGCGCCAACTTGTACCAGCACAAGCACCCCGCCACCGTCCTGGTGGTGGTAGCGGCGGCGGCGGCTGGCGCGGGGTAAACGGCTTGCTCCGCGGGGGCAAAAAGAAGAGCGGGTGGGAGTAATTCGCAAGCAACATGGCGGCGGGGGCGGCTGGGGCGTGCTGCTCACAACTAACCACCTCCTAACCGGACCTTTTTACTCATTTCCCTGGCCGTTTTCTCTCCCCCAGCCTCCCCTCCCTCTCCCTCCCTTTTCATTTTGGTTTACAGCTTTTCCAGAGTCTCCTCGCAGGCTATCCATCACGGAGCGGCAGGCTGTGGGCCTTAGCACTGCTCTGGCCGCGCCCCCGTCTGCTGCCGGCCTCGACCTCCTCCTCCTCCTCCTCCTCCTCCTCCTCCTCCTCCTCCTCCTCCTCCTCCTCCTCCTCCTCCTCCTCCTCCTCCTCCTCCCCCGCAAACTCACAAGTATAGCGCCCCGCTTTGCATGCAACGCGGTCTTACGGTCTTCGCCTCCCCTGTCATTGCATGCAGCGTCTTTCTCTTTGTCATCATCGACGCTCTCTTTCCCTCCTTCAGTTTCCCCCGCTCGACGGTGTTTTCGCTCACTCTCTCTGTCCATCCCTCCCAGCCCTCATCAGCCACACTTCCTCCAAGTCTGTCGCATTGACGCCCCGGGTGTGGTGTAGTGTGCAAACTCACCGCACGACACACGTGCGGGTCGCTTGTCGCACAAGGCTTCGCTCTCTGCCGCACACACTCCCATGCGGTTCGTAGGGCAGGTGAAAGAAAAAACAAAAAACTCCAGATTGAAAAAAAAAACACCCTCCAAAACAAATTTCTTTAAAAAATGATTTGGAAAAAATTACTACTTTTCAAAAGGGTGTACTTTTAATTTTTTTTTACATCTGTGATTATTTTACCTCTGTGATATTTTGGTTTCCGGCCTCACCCTGTCGTCTTTTATTCCCCAGGATTCCAGGATTGGATTACTGTGGCAGGCTCACCTCACAGGCCCCGGCACTCGGGACGCATACCGAGCACTTATCATTCCGATAAGGACGCAGATTGAAAACGCCGTTTTTACCTGCAACACAAAAAGAAAAGGCACACCGTCAGAATCTTTCAGAGTTTGTTAGGTTAACAAATTATTGGGCCACCAATATTTTTTGCAAGTTAAATTAATTCCCGCCGCCCCGACTTTGCGGCGAGCTTTGGGTGGCCACCCTGTCAATTCCTCTGCAGCGCTGTCGAGTGCTGCGCTAAGCCCCACTGCTGTCGCGGTCCCTCGGTCACGCAGCCCTGGGGTGGGGGGGGGGGGGCGTCAGCCGCGGTCACCACGGATCGGCAGCCACTGCACTGCACTGCACCCTTCCAACCCATTTCGCCTCCGGCACGTACTTTTCTCCAGCAATTTCCGCCCAACTCTCTGTACTGGAATTTATTTATTTTTGACCCCAGCTTGGCCTGCGCTCGAGTACTCCCTTTTTTCCCGCCATTCTAAGACAGCAAGCACATTTATAGGAATCATCTGAATTTTCCTGGGCAGAAATTTCTCCAATGAATTTCTCTCTCCAGCGTTTTCTCCAGCAGCTCCAGCACGCTCTCCAGCAGGACCGCTTTTTTCTTTCTGCCGCAGCTCTATACACGGAGCGCTACTTAGCCAGGAAGCAAACTTGGGCTATCCGCGCCGGGGGGGCCCTGTCGTTACCATGAAAATGACATGAAGCAACTTGGCGCGGACTTGGGCCCTTAGCGGCGGCCACCTGGTGTGAGAGGGGGACGCTGACAAAAGCCGCACATCCCATCCAGCTAATCGAACCTACACCACGACACAGGACCCTGAATATTTCATCGTCGGGACGGGCGAAATCAATCTCTGGGTGGGGAGTGGCTGGGAGGGGAGGGGAGGGAGAGGCGCGGGGAGGGAGAGGCGCGTGGAAAGGCTTGAGCACAGCCGGAGTCTTTCCGCACAGCCCGCAAAACCATTCCCATTTTTCATTTCTGAAAATTCGTCTCATTCTCGACATGATGTGCTGCGCAGTATATGGGATGGGGCACATGTCCCCTCGAGATGGACGCTAATGATGATTGTGTTGCGCATGCAATCAACTCACACACACATGGCTTGAATTGACTCCCGCCAAACTTCGCAAAAAAAAAATAATATGGAGAAAAAAAAACTAAAACATTAAGCCCATTTTTTTAAAAAATCTCATTTTTTTTTATCTAATTTGCACACAGCCTGCAGGATGCACCGTTCTAGGAATGAGCAGCCGCCGGAGCTGCCCCGGCCGCGTCGGCGAAAAGCTCGGAGAGGTGCAGAATTACAGGCCCCTAACGACACGGTGCGGTAAGTACATACTGCCGCGCTGCCAGGGCTGCAGCAGCTGCAGCAGCTGCAGCGGCGGCCAGGGATGGAGATACGGACACCCGTACTCATGCTAACGAAATATTCATTCCAACCGGCGCGCCCGAGTGTACGCAAATCTGCACACTTTTTTTTTGTTGTCCTCTTTCATTTACGAAACTGAGAAAAGGAGATCTCGCCGAAGGAAACGAGGCAGCAAATAACTACCTCTCGCGCCGCGCTCGTAATCGCAGTCAATACCAATAAAACAAACCCGCGGGGCGCGGCTCACACGCCTCGGTTCTCACTTTCGCTGGCGCCGCACGTCCGGCGGGGAGATTTTCAATAATTGATTAGCTCAGGGCGCCGGCCGGCCGCGGGCGGGCCACTCCCAAGACACTGCCAAAATATCCGAGGGAAAAAGCTGTCAGCCTCCACGACTTACAAAATTTTTTAGCTGCTAGAATCTACAAGAATGATCTTGCTTTCAGAATATTTTTTAAAAATCTGGCCTCCAGAACTCACAAAAAAAAAACATAGCTCCCACCAGAACTCTAAAAAATATATCTAGCTCCCAGAGTTTAAATTTCTTTTTGTTACAAAAATCCAAAGTCTCCGGATCTTCCTGTCTCGTTCCCGACCTGGAGAGAAAGGGAGAATACGGAGAAAGGACGCAAGGTGAGGGAGGGGGGCGGTGGGGGCGGCGGTGGCGGCGGTGGCGGCTGCACGGTCGGCATGCGTCACCCTGGCAGAGAGGAAGGCGCCAGGCGGCAGCGCCGTGCCCGGTCCGCGACTTGGGCGTGAAATGTGAAAGTGGCTCGGCGCTGTCCGCCGGGGGGCCGCCGGGGTCATCGTCCTGCCCGACGGGGACCTGGACCGGTTCCCCAGACGTTGACCAAGGGCAAGGGCAGGCCGTCGCGCCCGCGTCCCGCCCGCGTCCCCGGGGTGCAGTCCCAACTCAAACTCAATCCCGAATTAACCGACTCGCTGCCTGCTTCCGACCCGGGTCACGTTGCGCCGGGGTCATCTCCAGCAAGAATCACAGTCACCTGCATATGGCGGCGTGGCACCATGCCGCGCACGCGCTCCAGCGGCGCTCCAGCGTCCTCTCCAGCGCCGCGCCTGACATGACTCGGAAGTCGATCGGAACACGCGACTGGCGCGGATGGCGCAGAAACGCTGCAGGGAAGAATCTCCAGCGAGGCCCCCAGAGAAGAGATTCTCCAGCGAGGCCCCTAGAGAAGAGATTCCCCAGAAAGGCTCCCGAAAAAGAGATTCTCCAGCGATGCCCCCGGGGAAGATTCTCCAGCGAGGCCCCCGGGGAAGATTCTCCAGCGAGGCCCCCAAGGAAGATTTTCCAGTGAGGCCCCTAGAGAGGATTCTCCAGCGAGGCCCCCGGAGAAGATACTCCAGCGGAGGCCGTGCTGCACTTCGGCGGCCAGGTGCTGCTCGTCGTTCCCACCGACGCGATTTCCATCCCCGATAAACGGAAATGATTCCTCCGAACCGTCAATTTCCAATTCCGCCTGCTGCAGCCCGGCCCCCATCATCCTCATCGACATCATGAGGTGGCCGACAACAACCTCTCACCACCTCAGTCCTAATGGCCTCAGCACACACACACACACACACACACACACACACACACACACACACACACACACACACGCACGCACGCTTTAGCGGGACGGATAGATCGGGGCGGATAGAACGCGAAGCCCCCCGCGCAGCGTGTGGGCGCGCATAGACGCGGCGGCAGCGAGGATAGATACAGCGAGATGAGCCCCAGCAACGGGATGAAAGCGGCAAAGCCCCCCTCCGGATAACAATCGGGCCCAGTTCGACTCCCTGCCGCGGCCACGTCACCCTCTCTCTCTCTCTCTCTCTCTCTCTCTCTCTCTCTCTCTCTCTCTTTCTTTCTACGCCAGCCACTCTGCTTGGACGTCGTCTGCTCCAGTGCTCCGCTGTACCATACCGCCCGCCCACACGCGGCGGCTCGGGTTCGATTCCCGGCCGCGGCCAATGTCACTCCACGGGGGAAATAAACGCGGCTCGTCACACGATCGGCGCGCGCTCCGCTCCGGGAGGCGGCGGTAGCGGAGGCAGCGGAGGCAGCGGAGGCAGGCGGGCGCTAGAAGCCCAGACGCATCGTCGTGGATCTTCGATAGTTCCGCGCCGTTAGTCTTAAGGGCTTCGGACAGGTTAACGGCCCGTCTCCGGAGACGGATGGCACGTCCCCTGCCCTTCACTTCTCTCTCTCTCTCTCTCTCTCTCTCTCTCTCTCTCTCTCTCTCTCTCTCTCTCTCTCTCTCTCCGCACCGTCACGACTCCGTCACGCGTTGTCACACGCAGCACGGCGCGACGCCCGCATGCCCGCCACCGCCGCCGCCGTTGCGCAAGAAGAAGAAGACGAAAGTCACAAACCGACGCAAGTGCGACGCGGGGGCGCCGTCACAGTGTTGCGGCACCGAGGCGCAGCGACAGCAACATTTTAAAGTACAATTTGTCGCATTGTCTGGCCGTGCGTGCCTCTCCGAGTACTACCCTCGGCTGGGTCACCAAGGCCACGAACGAAATCCACAAAAAAAAAAAAACACAAAAAAATGAACGTTGGAAAATTGTGGAGTCTCCGACAATTTTTTTATTTTTTTTTTCGTTTTCGGAAAATTTGATGATTATGAATGGAATTGTTTTCGGTGACATTTACATGTAATTTGGACGTAAGGTCGATTTTTGTTACTTTAATGGTTTTGTCTTTTTTTATTTTTATTTTCGAAAATGATTTTTACGAAAGTAAGACGTTTATTCCTTTCCAATCCAGCCGCCGCAGCCGTTGTCACACAGCGCGCGGCCGCAGAAGAAAAGCGCGCGCGCGCACACACACACACACACACACAGCCTCCCTAATTAATGTAAGTGGCCAAACAAAAGACGCGGCACCACGGACAAGACGCGCGCGCGCGCGGTTTGAATGAGAGGAAATAAAAAGCATAGCCGCCGCCGGTATGAAGGGGCGGAGGGAGGGGATGGAAATAAAACTCAGCAGTAGATAGAGCTGGGCGTGCGCGTGGAGGCGGTTTTTAATAGACATAGAATACTACTCCCCCGCGCCCTGCGGAAGCCGACTAATTGAGAAATGGGATGACATGCGCTCCTGTTGTTGGTGTATCGAGGCATGCGCTACCGCTGCCGCTGCTGCTGCTGCTGAATCTCCGACGAGATGAGGCAGACGGTGAGAGAGGCAGATCCGAGGCGAACGGTCTGGATCTGGTGGTACAGCGGGGAGGGAGGGGGTCGGCGGCGTCCTCGGGAAAATGTGCACGACGGCGGAGTCAGAGCGTACAAACACCAGCAAAAAACCGCCTGCGGCTGAGAAAAAGCTGCCGCCTGCCCGGCGTTTTGCGCGCGGGACTCTTCAAATTCCCCTTTTGGCTCCTCCATGACCGCTGCTGCCGCTGCTGCTGCTGCTGCCGCTGCTGCGGGGTTCATGGACCAACTGCAGGCCAATCTCATGGGAGATGCCTCGGTCTGGCTAAAGCCACTCCCTGCTGCTGCTTCTGCTGCTGCCGCGGGGGCGACGGACAGTAATGGTGAGAAAAAGAAACGTCAGACAGTGGGGCAGTGCTGGCACGGCGCTGGGCTGGCACTGGGCTGGCACCGGGCTGGCACCGGGCTGGCACCGGGCTGGCACTGGGATGGTACTGGGCTGCCACACGGCTTCCAGCAGCCCCGCGCTCCATTGCACTGCCAGATTGCGGCCCGGCGGCGAACCGAAAGACTCTTTGTCCAATCATTAGCGCGCAAAGTCCGCCGCGCCGAGGAACACACTTCCGCCCGGCATCGGAGGAATTTTTCACCGCGCCGTCCCGGGTTCGAATCCCGCTCCTGATCTATGACGACAGTATTTTCCTCGAGGTCCGAGTGCACTACACCATACCATCGCCCGACATGGGTAGACACCGCACTTAACGAGCACGTTTTTGACGAAAACTCTGGGTCTCAACTCGGGTCTCGATTCCTCAATGACACTCGTCTTCAAACCAAAAATCATTTCATTCCCAGTGTGGTCCGGATCAAAGACTCTCTGCTTGGGGGAGAAACCTCACTGCTCCGGCCACCAGTCGGCGCACAAATCAAATGTCGGGAGAAACGGGTGAATGCGCCTCGGAGAGCGGCCGGGCGAGTCAAGGTGCCCTGCCCCTTTCCCTGCCCCTCTGCTTGGCGGCGCTGCTCCTACGCGACAACGCGCGGCGCGACAGGTTTCAAACGACGGGACATTTCCCGCCGCCGCGCAGTCCGTGCGCGCACACACACACACACACACACACACACACGCGCACACACACGCACTGACCTACCTCTTCGGCGGTCCGAAACCGCGCATCAAGAGGCCGCCGAGCCGTCCCAACTGCTCTACTATCAGTGACAACACACTGACAATCCTCCCCGACACAAGCGTGCCGCACAATCAGTCCAGGACAGGTGAGAGACAGGTAACTAGCCACCGCCGCCGCCGCCGCCGCGCGGGTTAGCGGCAGAGATTAAGCAGCGCTCAGGTCAGCGCAGATTAACATCCCTGCCCAGGACTTTCACTGATCCGTCCCGCAGCAGTTCAGCCGCTCGCTCCAATCGCCAGAGAGACAAGCCGTCCACGCTTTTGCACACACTGCGCCAAGCCACCGAGTCATAAAAATGCAGACCATCTCTTTTCCCTCCTCTTTCAATTACCAAGTCGACTCGTAAAACCTCCCTCCCTCTCTCTCCCTCCCTCCCTCCCTCCCTCCCTCCCTCCCTCCCTCCCTCTCTCTCCTTAACGGAGCTCGCGCGCAGTTTTTCCGCCTTCCGTGTGACGTCGTGGAAAAGGGTAGCAGTCGGGGTGCTTTCGTTAGCGAAACGGCCCGCTGCGTACTTTTTCCTCGAAGCCAGTAGCGCCCGTCCCTAACTAGATGCGTGCGCCCCGTGGCGCCCTCACACTGTCAAAAATATCCACCGGCACTTGCGAAAATACATTTAAAAAAAATTACATTCTACAATTACATTTATTTTATTTTTCCGTTTCTCGCACTTCATCCTGTCGTCTGCTATGGTCCGCTGTCGTATTGGCACACACGCTATGCATTCTATTTCGAATTCTGCAGCGCTATTTGCATCCCGGATTGCCACTGCTGCCGCTCGGCAGATTCCAGCCCGACACACAATAATATCAACACAATACTCTCGGATTAGTCCCGCGGCAGAGTCTTTTCAAACTTTGGCGCCCCTCGTGTACAGCAGCGGCGGCGGGAGAGAAAAATGGCTGCAAAGAGATAGAGCGACACATACAACACAGTTCTGCCACCCTAACCGCAGAGAATAATTAAATTCCAGACGAGCGTGCCGTGCGGTGTGGGGGCTGCAGCAGAGGTACTATGCTGCTTGTCGTTTGAGAGCAATTACTTACACATCGCGAGTTTAGTCCAAAAACTTAAATTGGCAAAGTTTGCATAAACCCAACTCGTCCTCCCTCTGTTCCAGTGTGCAGACCGAGTATGAGCACCGACCAGCGCGATGGAAAAGGCCACTCACACACACCGCGTGTGCGTGCGAGAGAGACAGACCTACCCGCGCGCTCTGCCCGCAGGCCAACGAGATCAGGTGTTACTTTTCTCAATCCATATTCATTTTCACAGCGATGCTTTTCTTTTCTGTGCGTGTGTTTTCTTTCCCTTTTTCCTCTTCCACGATCCTACCAAAGGCCAGGATCCGGGCTAGCAACACGCGGCTGAAACAAATTTCCGGAGACCGCCACCGCCGGGGGTGGGGGGCAGGGGACGGGGGGTGGAGGGCGGGGGGCGCGATTGAACCGTTCGGTCGCGTCTGAGCCACTGCTGCGGTGTATATACATCTAGGGTAGCCACCACCGCCTCAGGCAGGATCACCTAGATCAGAACAGATGCGTGCAAAAAGAGAGAGAGAGAGAGAGAGAGAGAGAGAGAGAGAGAGAGAGAGAGAGAGAGAGAGAGAGAGAGAGAGAGAGAGAGAGAGAGAGAGAGAGAAAACCCGTATTTAAAATTATCCAAGCATGTGACGTGGCTCCGAGTGTGTGTGTGTGAGAGAGAGAAATAGAGAGAGAGAGAGAGAGAGAGAGAGAGACAGAGACAGAAAGAGACAGAGAGAGAAAGAGAGAGGGGATCGCTAAACGACACCAAGCGGTATGGAAAATTGATAGCCGAAGTGCTATGCTGCCGGTGCCGACCACTTTTACGCAGAGTATAAAAGAAGCCAGCCGAGCTGCCGTGAGGGCTTCGAGGAGACGGGGGGGGGGGGGGGGGGGGGGGCTCCATGCCATGCCGAGCCCCACAGTCCGTTCAGCTCCCCAAATTCTCTAACAGCCCCCCCCCCCCCTCCAACCCCCCAGGAGACTAATCGGCGCCTGTGCGCCCCGCATCGGGCTGCGCGGCGCGGGAATTAACGAATCGAGTTTAATACAAAACGCCCAATAATTCCAAGGAGGCGACGCCGGGGATAATCATTATTGACGACAATTATCACCAATTTACGAGATTACACACATTTTCATTCGCAAGGAGGAGGGGAAGAGCTGGGGGAAGAGAAGGAGGGAAGAGAAGTAACCGTTCGTAATAAAGGAATCGGGCCGGAGGACGAGCAGGGCCCGAACAGCGCGGTTCCCACACAAATAAAAACAGCAACGAAAAATTCTGCGCCGAAATTGCCGAGCACCGCTCAAAAAAAAAAAATCTGAATAATCAAATTGAATTCTGTCTCAATTTCCAAATCAGAATGACAGCGAATATGGACTGAAGTTTCTGGGACCACCTCCCGAGTGTATTCTTTGCAGGCGCCTCCCCATCGCGCCGCCAGTCAACCCGGTTAATAGGCGTATTCTGCCGCCGTGCCCTTTCGACCGAAGGCGGCGGGGCGTAGCTGAGAGAAGAGGGCCTTTCGCCTTTCACCCGGCCGCCGCCGGCACCGCCGGCACCTGTGTGCGTAGGGCGCCATTCATCTATCTGTATGCATCGCAGAGCTAAGGAGAAGGAGAAGAAGTGCGCGGAGATGGAACGGTGATGACCAAAGTGGACGGGAGACTGCACCGGTTGCCATATACTGCATGTAGCTGCGGCAAAGGGCAAACCCTAGCGCCATAAGGAGTGAGTACACCACAGCACAGGCCGTGTCAAACTGCCGAGGGCGGCCAGTGGCGGCCAGTGGCGGCCAGCACGCGGTGAAGCGCCCCCTTCAACTGAACCAACCCCCGTCGGCCGGCCAGACTGTTGCTTGGCGTGACAGCGTTGCCATGGCAACTATCCCCGCGCGATCGCACAACACGCCCCACCGCCCCCTCCCGGACCGATAGGGTAGGTCGCCAGGTACAAGGCGGCGGTGACTCAGCGCTGTAGGGGTGGCAGTGACCGTGGAGCAACACCACCCCGACAGAAAAGGAATATGATGAAAGGCGCAGCAACCCGGACGCGAACCCCGTTCAGTTACGTGGAACTGCGAAGGGCACTGCGTCAAATTGCTTGTATTACGGCAGCAAGGCTTCAGGATAGCCTTGAAAAAGGCAGCCGCCCCCCCCCCCCCTCCCCTGGCTACGGCCCTGGTTACGGCCCTGACAAGCCCACAGGCAGGGGTTGTTGATGTTGGCGGGAGAGAGAGGGAGAGGGAGAGAGAGAGAGAGAGAGAGAGAGAGAGAGAGAGAGAGAGAGAGAGAGAGAGAGAGAGAGAGAGAGAGAGAGAGAGAGAGAGAGAGAGAGAGAGAGAGAGAGAGAGAGAGAGAGAGAGAGAGAGAGGCCTGTCTGCTCTGGGAAAACAGTTCCATGACGTCACCAAACGTCCACCACCATCATTAGTCGTCTGGCACCCCCCGACAACACGCAGCAAAAAGTCACGCGCGGGTTCAAATACCAGACAAACATTTTCGTTTGTCTCTGCACTCGTGATGCTAGCGTACCATGGTTCAAATCGAAAAATTTGCTGTTTGATTTATTGTTTTTTAGGGTTACTTTTTCCCTAATTTTATTACCAATTCCAGATGTTTCAGAGGACGTGCATAGATTATTTCTAGCGTGGGGGCCGCATACGATCCACCCGCAAATGGTCATCGCGGACATTTTCCGCTTCCTTCCCCGCCCCGTGGGCGTGCGCGCATGCGCTCAGCGCACAGTCTCGTTACACAGTCCTGCCCTCACTGTCCGCTGACGCATGTACGTCGCAGCAGCAGACGCCCGGGATGGCCACACCGTTCCCGACCAGACTGAGCGCCAAACTGGGCCAGCGGAATCAACCATGCCATTAACGGGCGCCTGCTGGGTAGGCAACCACGACACCTGCATGCACGCATGTCGTATGGGCTGGCCTACCATCGCAGGCCGACTTCAAGGCTCGATTTAACCGTTCCTCGAAGGGTTTAAACCACCAGTAAAGCTGTTAAAAATGTCTATTTCTCCCTAAACAAGCGTCGCACTTCAGCTTTTGTCCATCGATTCTCTACTTACTATTGCCAGTGCCTTGCGCATTGCGACATTTGACATTTGCGACTCACCTGGAAACAAATAAAAGAAGGGCGTTAGACATAAATACCAATCAAACACATCGATTTCATTCGAGTTGTACATTTCTCATATTTTTTCTCTCTCCTATCCCTCCCCTGTCGGCACACACGAGCACACACGCCTCGCAGAGGTCGCGCGCGGAATACGGTCCGCACCAGGATCGTGCTCCTCCAAAATAACAACGGGGAGCCGGCGGGGGGCGGTGGGGGGCGGCGGAGGGCGGCGGGGGGCGGCAGGGGGGCCGGCCGTGGGGCGCCGGCGGGGGTCACCGCGATGCGGTCAGTCGACCAACTTTGTCAAACTCATTTCTGAGTATCGCCCGTCCGGCCCGGGCCAATGGGGGCGGAGCACGGTCGATCTATGGCCCACCCGTCCAGAGCACGTCAGTGCCCCACACAGGTGCACGGACTTTTTCGTCGCGATGAAAAATTCGTCGTTCATCTCCCGTCAACATCTTTCTTTTCTCTTTGTTTTTCGGAAATTTAATCCTTAAAGTGCGGTGCGCGCTGAGCGGTAGTTTTTGATGCGCGGCCGAGACACGCATTACTTCATTACTGAAAGTGGTCGTGCATGCCAATGACCGAGGACGACCCCCCCCCCCCTCCCCTCCCCCGCGGCCACGCCCCCCCCCCCAGCACAAACCGAGGCGTACGGCCCGCCGCCACACGGCGCCACCAAACGACTGCCGGGCACGAAGAGAGGGGAGGCGCTGCCCGTCTCTCTCGCACTCGCGGCGCGCGCCCGCACCGACTGACAGCGGGACAAGGACAGCGCGCGGCGGCGGCGTCGACACGCTCCGAACGCGGCGCGGGTCCGCTGCGCGCGGTGCAGCGCAAAGGGAGCCCTGGAGGGGAAAAGGGCTTCCGGCCGCACACCAACGTCATGACCGTCATCGTAATCATCATCGTCAACATCATCAACAGCAGACGGAATCGCAAAGGGATCATCTACGGAGAACGTCAGACCGAGAAAATTATCGCCAGAGCAAACCTGGCCTGGAGGCACACACACGGCGCCTGCTGGGTAGGCAATATCGCGGCTGCTGAGTACACGGGTGCCGTGCGGGCTGGCCTACCCTGACACTCGCAGGCGCTCGGCTGCGCCGTTCCGCGCGGTTTCAGAGCCATACGAGGGCGCAGTCGACGCCAACGACGACGCCCAAGCAGACGACGCAGAGCAGACGACAATCAATCAATTGAAAAACAAGCATAGCGGCCGGAAGGTTTTCGATCGGCAGCGCGGCACTAAATACGTAACGCTTCCACCACCTTTCACCCGACCTCCCGGCTATCACCGTGCCTGATACGAAAACACGACGGATGGCGGAGAAGGGGGGAGGGGGAGAAACAGACCCCCCCCCCCTTATCTCTCTCTCTCTCTTTCCGATCCGTTTTTCTGCTGCTGTTGTTTTTTTGTTGTATTTTTGTGTTCGGCGAAACCTGAATTAATTCAAGCCACGTTCGGCAGCACAGATCAGCTGGGCCGGGCGCCCCCTGCTTGTCCTACGCGGTGCAGGGCGGGCGGGCGGCTGTGGGGGGCAGGGGGCCCCCCCCCCCCCCCCCCCCCCGGAGAGACGTTTTTGACCTTTGGCGCCTTCTCGCCAGGTACTCCATCTTTCACTCCAGGAGGGAGGGAGCGCGAGAATGCTACACGCGCCGCAGGCCAGCAGGACCAGAGGCGCCTCGCAGGACGGGGGAAAAGAAATCGGAAAAAGAAAAACAGAGAGGGGGAGGGAAAGCGCCACAGGAAAAACGTTGTGAGAGGGCGATTTGAAACAAGAGCTCGAATCATCCATCACCTCCTCGTAGGCCCACGGACCCCCACGGGGGCCCACCAGAGGCCCCTAGCTGTTCACACGTTACACAAGTCTGATGAATCGACGACAAGGGCGGAGGGCTGGCCAGGTCCCTGACCTCTACTTGACCTCCTTGCAGATCATAAGTTCCCGATCGTGCAGCGCCGGAGCCAGCCCGGTCCAAACTGCATGCATGTGAGCGACAAACAAACACCCCCGTAGCAAAGCGTCGAACAAACTTTTTTCCCGCACAGGCAAAAAAAAACCTCTGCTTTGCCCCCGAAACGATGGTAAACCTATGAAAAAATTATTCCTTCACGACACGTTTACGGATATACAGTTTAAGCGCCCGTATGGAAAGTACGTGAGTGTGAGAGAAAGAGAAGAGGACAGGGAAAGAGAGAAGGGACGGGGGAGGGGTGAAGGGAGGCAAAGTTTTCATAAAGCCAATATAATAAGCGAGTTGCAAACTCCAAGGAGTGGGGGCGCCTGGTCCCATACGTGACATGGTAACCATATCTGCCCGCGGCCACGCCACCCCTTCTCTCTCTCTCTCTCACCTTACTCTCTCTCTCTCTCTCTCTCTCTCTCTCTCTCTCTCTCTCTCTCTCTCTCTCTCTCTCTCACCTCCACCTTTCCACACCCTCCTCCGACATTCGTTTCCCTATCATTCCCACATAAAACGCCTCCTGGGCACGCGGCAAAGGGGAGAGGGAGATGGGAGGGGGAAGAGGAGAGGGGAGGGGGATGGAGGGAGAATCCCGGGGTGATCAAGGCATATGCATTACCGGAATTAAGGCGGCCACGTCTTCCTTTGGCTCATCAGTCGGATATAGCCCCCTCCCCCGCCAAGTCGCACAGACATAGTATCCCATCCCGTCCGGCCACGACGTACCAGTGTGTGTGTGTGTGTGTGTGTGTGTGTGTGTGTGTGTGTGTGTGTGTTTTGTCCTTATCCTGTTCCTGGATCATGCCATGAGTTTCCTTCCCTGTGTCTGTCTCTCTCGCGCATTCCGCCTTCTCACTGGGCCGGTGCAGTACCGGTACTGCATGAAATATGCCAAGGTATCGCCTCCCTCCATCTTCCTGAGCCCAGCCCGGCCCAGCCCAGGTGCGCACCTGCGCGGAGCTTGGAGCCGCTAGCTGAGCTAGATGAGTGTCCAGCAGGGGACCTCCAGGACTCCAGGAGCTGCTGGAGCGCTGGAATGCCGGCTCCAGCGCCCCGCTTTCGGCGGCCGTATCGCGTTGCGCGGCGTTTACCGTACCGCCGCCAGGGCAACAACACCCTCCCCCGGCCCTGCAGGACACCAAGTGGAATACAATCCTGGTCGGTTTTGCCGCCGTGCGCGCAGGGGCGGGGTTCCCCACGGAGAAAAAAAGATAAGAGGTCGCAACTAATTTTTGATTTTTTGAGAAGCAGAACCTTTTTGTTAGGAGAAATAAAATTTTGTTGACGGAACTAAATCTAAGTTGATCCCACGAAACGTTACTTGCTGCAACGCAGAGGTTCGCTAAAGGAGCAAAGAGCAGAAAAAAATTGGTTTGGTGCCCGCAACGAACCTCTTATTGGTGCAATAAAAATTTAGTTCCCAACAAAATTTTAGTCCTCCGAACAAAAATTTACCGCTTGTCTTAAAATCAACTTAAAAATTAGTTGCGACCACTAATCTTTTTTCTCTGCCGCACAGGATTGAGGAAGTTAGTGGTGGTCCTCATGGTGGCCACCCCAGCTCACATCCACACTATACTTCTTCCACAAAAGGCCGCGCGCCACCCCATTTCTGGACTCCCAACGCTGAGTCTAACTCGGATCTCGAATCTTAACTGTAAGACAAGTGCTCAAAGCAGCCTGCTCCTCAAGTCTCTTTAGCCATGCTCGGTGGCATTTGGCTAGCGGGGCTCATTCTGTTCCTTGAAATCCGCCTCGGCCGCACTGGGAGCACTTGCTGCGCGTGGCGCCGTGAGAGGAACGGCACGCGCCGCACACGCAGCGCGCACGAGCCGGACACGCGCCCCCGCAACCCGCAAACGATCCATCAACCGGCCGCATGTCAGGGATAGCCGCGGAGGAAGAAGGGCTGTGTGTGTGAGTGCGTGCGTGCGTGCGTGTGTGTGTGTGTGTGTGTGTGTGTGTGTTTGTGTGAGAGAGAGTGTCCCCTGGCCAGCGGACGGATGAGTTTCACGGCCGTGCCCGACACACCAAAAATCCTGAAATGTCTGGTTCAATAATGATCGGGAGAAATGCTTGAAAAATCAACAGCTCGAAAAAAAAAAAATTTAAAAATCATCAAATGAAATGTTTCTATCGATTCAGAATAAACGTTTTTTTTTTCCAAGATGTATTTTCTTGACGGGTGGTCGAAAAGAGTTTCATCTCATAGAAAAATTTTCAATGACTTCACTTTTTTTTTTGGTCGAGTCTCTGTAACATTTTTCCTGGCATGCCATGATGTTTTTCCGTGACGAGTTTACGGCGCTGTGCTGGTGGTGTTAGGGGGTGCCGAGACGCCGTCGCAAACGGCCTGGAGGCGAAGACCGCCGCTGGCCAGACCAGACCAGAGCCGGGCCAGGCTGGGCTCGTGCGCATCCCCGTAACGAGTTGACTCGCCAAACAGTGTCAACTTCCACAGCCCCGCCCCCCAACCCCTCGCGTTGTTGTCAGAACGGCCCGCGCTGCGCACTGCAAACTCATCAGTGTCACCCGTAACCTTGGCAGGGCGACGGAAGGGGGGAGGGAGGGGGCGTTGAGGCGCCCCCCCCCCCCCCTGCCGCGAGCCCATCGAATGGCTTCATCTACTCAGGCACCAGGCGCCAGACCGCACACAAACACACACACACACACACACACGGACCGTTTACGCGACAAAAGCCAAACCGACCGGATTTGGGTCGACTAAGGCGGCGCCTCGTATATCCGGGCTCAGAAACTCCCCCGCAGAGGGATGGGGGGGGTCGCGGGTCATATGATGAGAGGGTGCCAAACTCCACTCCGTCTCCACGCATCATTAGCATAACGAGCCTCGAGTTACATCATCAGCAGCCAATGGGGTGTCGGCGGTGCTGTCACCAGCCGCCAATGGGCAGGCGGCGGCCTAGCCTCCACAGGTGCCGTGCGGACCACAACCAAAAAAAATAACAATCCAAAATGCGTCACTAAAAATCTCGGTCAACTCCTCGATCCGATTCCGCGGCTATAATAATGACAGATATGTCGGCCACGACGAGTAAAATATTTTCTCTGTATCTCGACACAATATTTGCTAGGCGAGGGTGACAGACCGGACAGCGGTGGGATAATACACAAAACAATGAGAGGGTATGAGGAAGCGGGCGAGGCAGAGAGAGAGAGAGAGAGAGAGAGAGAGAGAGAGAGAGAGAGAGAGAGAGAGAGAGAGAGAGAGAGAGAGAGAGAGAGAGAGAGAGAGAGAGAGAGAGCGGTACAAAAGGACAAGCAGAACACTCACGTCACGGGCACCGGGTTGCTGCCGTGCGTGCGGTCATACAACGGCTGCATCGCTCTAACGACAATATAATTGCGTTTGGCCGGCGGGGTGGTAAATATAGAGGGTTGCCCCGGTGTGCGCTGCCACAGGGGCCGTCCATGAGCGGTGTAACGGGGCAAGTGATTTGTACAACGTCCCCGCAGATGGAAGGGGGGGGGGGGAGAGAGACAGAGAGAGACAGAGAGAGAGAGACAGACAGAGGGAGAGAGAAGTCGTGTGTCACGCCCGACAAGGCAGGCCGACGACAGACGCATCCTTTTTACCGTCACTCCATTCCGACCCTGATCGATGCCGTCATTGTTTCCAATGTGGCCCCTTCCCCGACACATCGGAGGTGGGACTGTGAGGCGAAGGCGGAGAAGAGAGAGAAGAAAGGGAAGGAGAAGAAAGAGGAGAAGAAAGAGGAGGAGAAGAAAGAGAAGAAGGAGAAGCAGCAGGCACCGCATGCAGACGAGGGTCAGGGCATAACGGCTGCTAGGTGATAATGCCTCGTGCAACCACAGCAGCCATTCTATCCGCCGCCACCACCACCTCTATCCCCCGGGGAGCGAGCATAGCGAGCACAGCGCGGATAGAGAGCACGGCAGCGGCGGCGTAACCTACGCTAACGCCCGTTTGAGTGAGCGAGATAAGGAAAATGTGTGCCGCGGTTTTCAAAAGGGTCGACAGTCCGGGGTGCTGTTGTAAGTACCGGGGCAGATGGACGCGAAGCGTACTAACGAGTTTTACACGCACACACACACACACACACACACACACACACACGCACGCACACACACACACACACACACGAGCCCTGAGGGAAGTTTTCGGCGGGGTAAAAAGGTCTGCCCGCTCCCTTTTATTCCGGCCCAGGTCGACGCTACATCATTTAATTCGCCCCGGTGAAATACGGGAAAACTTGAGCGCGCGCGGCGACTTCACGCCTCCTCTCACTCTGTCACACTCGCGTGGCTCCATATCTCTCTCTCTCTGTCGTCTGCGGCATCCCCCCAGAGGGACTTGCAACAACAATAAATGAAGCGCATTACAAGCGAGCAGGATACCACGAGGCCACAGGCGTGTGGGGTGGGGCGCGAGGCAGAACTGGGCCACCGGGGGTGCCGAATATGGGGGCGCAATGCATGCGGCAGGGGCGGCAGACAGGCCACAGGGGTAGAAAGGGTAGAAATGTTAAAGAGGATAAAATAATTCACAACGTTCAAGTCTACGGGGGAGAAGTCAATGTGTGGGGTAGAAAAGGGTTGGGGGCGAGGGGCGAATCACTAGCGTAATCATGTGTACAAAATTCTAGAAATTTTTTAAGAAGAAAGTGATAAAAATTGCGAATTTGAAGTTGGACTTGGACTTTATGCCGAAAAATAGTACCTACACAGGCTGAAATGGCCAGAAAAGCAATAAAATTCTAAAATTAACGAAAACTACGGGGTGTAATCCGACGAAATCCTGAAATCCGTGTACACATTTTTAATGAGTGGTTGTCCCCTCGGTTGGGGGCGGGTAGTCTCGAAGCGGTTGCCATCTTGGCAGGAGGGCGACGGCCGCATCCACGGCGAAATCAAGAAGTTCCCCTCCAAACGTCAGGTTATATCTCCCTGAAGAGCGAGCGAGACGGGGAAAGAGAAAGAGAGAGAGAGAGACAGGGGTATCAGGGTAGAGCCGAGCCCGCGGGGCGCGGCGACAATCTCGGAGCGGCGTCAGGGGAGAAGCTGGCAAACACCAAAACTACTGAGACCGAGTAATGGAGGCGATGCGTTTGATCCAGCAGACGATTTCCATCTTACTAAGAGCCGGGGACCCGCCTCCCGCTGCACGCCAGGAATAAGCCGAAACCCCGACAGAAAAACACTGCATTTCCAAAGTAGACTCCTGAGCAAACTTTACTGGCGCTCAGAATTCTGGTGGGAAGCACGCAAGGGTCTTCAAACCCGAAATGCAAGTGAACCTTAATTTCAAATCGAAATTTGTTTTGTCGCTGTTTTTTTTCTGATTACTTTCTAATTTTTCAAACTGTTACTGATTTTTTTCCCATTTCTGATTTTTTCTTTCCGATTTTTTTTTTGAGGTTGCACATGGACTTTTTTTTTTTTGTAGTGAGGGAGTGGCGCACTGCATCTCACACGCAGGCACGGCCGGGCACGGCCGGGCACGGCCAGACACGGCCACCGCACGTAACTGCGCTCACCGCATGACGGCTCTACCCGCCGGATTTTTGCGGTCGCCCCGCTCGCGGCGGAATTGCCCTCCGCACAGCACTTTGGCCGACGCGGAGCCAGCCGGCCATGGCCGGACCTCGCCGCCGCTCTGCGCCGCATGGAAAATAAATGTGCCCTCCATGGAAGTCAAGGTCAAAAATGTCCCTAATCGCAGCGCCCCGATCTGCATTTCCGTGCGCCCGGACACTGTCCGAATCAATAGTTTTCAGAAGTGATGGCAGTGTATAGGAGTGGGACTCGGAGTAAATTCCAGCCATGAATAATTGTTGCCGGAGCCCACCATAAGATGGTGTGCGGTACAGGATGTCCCCCTGCTTGTGCACGGACCGTGAAGGCCAGGCCTGGCCAGGCCGGGCCAGTGCAGTGTGGCGTGCGCGCGCCACCGGACACCAAAGCCGACCCGCACTACCCTGTCCGAAACCACCAAGCCCATTCGCTGCCCTAATTAATGGCGCCGTCTCTATTTTCAGGTCCGTGAGTGCGTATAGGCCTGTCGCGTATAATTGGCGCGATATGACATTGCTGCCCATAAAGGGCCACATATCCTCACCGCAGACTCCAATTTGTCCACATCGCGTATACCGGGCCAAAATTTCATCTCCAGCGCTGGAGCGTTGCTAGGATTTAGGACAAAATCAGCAAATGTGCTGGAGAATC
The DNA here is from genome assembly GCA_038380765.1 of Odontothrips loti. Classification (NCBI taxonomy): domain Eukaryota; kingdom Metazoa; phylum Arthropoda; class Insecta; order Thysanoptera; family Thripidae; genus Odontothrips; species Odontothrips loti. The sequence continues at coordinate 11,015,848 of CM076258.1, forward strand.
ACCTCAGCAACGTGCTGGAGAATCACCTCAGCAACGTGCTGGAGAATCACCTCAGCAACGTGCTGGAGAATCACCTCAGCAACGTGCTGGAGAATCACCTCAGCAACGTGCTGGAGAATCACCTCAGCAACGTGCTGGAGAATCACCTCAGCAACGTGCTGGAGAACACCATGGCGAGGTGCTGCTGGAGAACACCACAGCAGGAGACTGTTGCGTCCAGCGCAGACTGTATGAGGTGCATTATTACGAGTGGCCTTTGTTGTCTCCGGGGCTCCCGCTGTCCACCCGAAAAGGATTTTAATTAAAGCGTAAAAAAGAAATGAGGGTATGTGTTGGGGGTCCCTCAGAGCCTCAGAGGCGTACGGGATTACGTCCAGGACGCCTCGACCAGGGTTCTTCTGACTAATTTGTTTCGTTTGAGGTTATGTCCGACTCGCAGAACTGTCCCAACCCTTTCCGAAACACAGCCACGCGTTCCACAGCAACGTTTCTTCATGCTCTATGCGAAAGGCATCGACGACAAGCAGGATTACTGCCCGCTTGAATCCTGGGCGCGTCAAACTTGAACTTTTTGAATCGATTGTGGGCTCCTTGGAAACAAGTCAAGGAAGTAATTTACTGGACGCGATGCATCTCCCAGCCAACACCTGGCCACACTACGCCGGCGGCTGTCAGACATTCATTTCATTCCAAGCCGCCGTCCGCCCTGCGAACCTTTAGACTGTCGCCTAGAACGACCTCCCCTTTATTTACTGAGGATTGTACCTGACACTGGAACGTCCCACAAACAACATTCATCGCGCTGACGATCATGTGTCGATCCAATATGGAGATTAGCTGGCTCACAATAATTACTGTCAAACAAGACTCTTGTTAGATATTTTTTTATTCGTCTCTACTATACGCGCGGGCTCGTCCATCTATTTCTGCCGTGTGCGTTGATTGCCTGCCACACCTCTGCTGTTGGTCACGTGGGCGTGACAGGATGCATTCCGCGTACGTCGGCCGCACAGAGCCGCCAGGACGGCAGCTCCCACAACCGTCTCCCGGAGTTCCAGAGTTGGAGCTTCTGCTGTGATGTTTAATCTGGGGAATGGACCCAGATCATGTCAGGGCGGAAACTTGCCTCAAGTGGTGGGCCGTGATTTGTGGCCCGCTGATCCAATCACTCTCTTTCTTATCTCGTCAGCCCCGGCGCCTGCGCACAAATCTTGCAGCGCAGAGCGCGCGTCATTCGGCCGCACCGCGCCACGGCAGGCGCGAAGCAGCGCCAAGCCGGTGTCAGACGCACTGTCAAGCCTCAAAGCCCTCTGCCGCCAAACATTCAATCGAGATCGGATGGTTACGTTTCCAGAGTCAAAGTTAAATTAAAGAAAGAAAATGATCGAAGTTTAGTACAAGAAAACTGCCTGAATGCCTGTTAAAATTTTCTACCAAATGTTGACAAACAAAAATTGTCAACAAAAAATGTAACCGCGAATGTCAGACTGGAAAAGTTGGAAACTTCAAACACCAAAACAAATTCTGACCGAACGCCCTCGAAGCAAAATTGAAATTTGTAGCAGCAAACTCCGGGCAGGTAATGGTGCTGTTCCTGTGCGGCACACCGTGTCACGCCGGTGGGCTCCCGGGCCGGCTCCGCTCCGCTCCCCTCCGCTCCGCTCCCCTCCGCTCCCTCCGCTCCGCTCCCCTCCTCGCACCGCGTTTCCCGTCCGGACGTCCGGCCACCGTGGCGTGCGAAACGGCGTCGGCAGCGTTGCCGCGCCGAATGATTTTCACTATTGGTTCCCATCATTTTTCGGAGCGTTCCAAAACGTGAAATCCCCCGACAAAATCGCCGCACGACGGCTGCGGAAAATTTCGACCACTTTGAAACGGCGCCGCGCCAGGGATCGAACCCTCGGATCGGTCCGCTATGCTTCGCTACTTTCTTGGCTCCACACGTCCCGGCCAGGGCGCCGCCGGGTACCACCGCTAGACGGCAGCCTATCGCGCCCAGCGGTCAGCCAGACACGTCCTCGCGATAACGCAGCAGCACTCCCCATTGGCTAGATACCCGCCCAGAAATAACTCTCATCTATTCACAATTTCTTTCCCACCTCTTCCAGACGGCCCGACCTCGAAAATTCTCATAGCGCCGCGCTAAGTCACACTCCGCGTGGGCCGTATAAGCGCACCGCACCGCCCGCAAAATTTGAAAATAAAAAAATTTCCTTCCCCCTTTAAAATAAAAAGGTGCGGAAAATCTGATATTTAAAGATAAAAGAAATATTGAATTTCGTTAATTTTTTTATTTTTATTTTACACACGTAGCTAGACGGCCAGTCACCAAACGGTGGTGTGCGAGTGTGTGTGTGTGTGTGTGTGTGTGTGTGTGTGTGTGTGTGTGTGTGTGTGGCCGGCCGGCCGCTGAGTGGTTACGGTGTCTAACGGATAGTCCTGTGGTCGTCCCGGCCGCCCGACAGCCCAGCCCAGCCCAGCCTAGCCCTGGCTCGAGGCAACTCTTCATTACGGAGCAAGGAATGTGTCCGACTCCCACACAAGACGGGACCGGAGGGGACCGGGACACGCGCCCGTTGTGTGGGCGAGTACCAAATGAGGTGATAAAACCGGGCACCTGAGGACACGGTCCTGGGGGACGAGGTTGAGGAAGGGGACAAAGCAGGACTCCCAGGAGAGACTCTGTAAAACACCAATTATGGTCTCCAAGAAGGGATTTAGTCCGAGCCGAGATCTGCGACGCTGGGCGCCTGCGAATGCCGGGGTAGGCCAGCCCGCACTACACGCGTGCGCGCAGACGGCGGGGTTGCCTACGCAGCAGGCGCCGTGTGTGGCTGCCGAGGCTGGCCAAAGTGATGTTCAGGACAATATCACGGACGTAATTTACGGATGATCACCAAGTCAGCACGTATAGTACACGACGGCAAGGGTCTGGGCCCGAGAGCCCCGAGGGTGTCCTGGGGGTCGCGTGCCGCACTCGTGCCAGGAGCGTGCCACACCACGGCGCCCACGGCCCTTCTAATCCCCGCTCAGATCCACGTGTGATCCCATAACATGTGCAGCAGCAGCAGCAGCATGGTCCTCGCGGCGGGGCTGCGGGGGGGGGGGGGGGGGCTGCGGGGGGACTGCAGGGGGGCTGCGGGGGGGAGCTGCGGGGGGCTGCGGGGGCCCCCAGCGGCCTTCAGACCCGCAGCACACACACCAGATTATTATAATAAAGTGAACGAGGTGACTGGTAGCGGCATTACGGCCCCTTACACGACGTGTTCTATCCCCGGGCGGAACGCTAGTAGTCTACACTTTCATATCTTTACCAGCGCAGAAAATGAAAACTATTGGGTTGGGCGCGATAGGACACTGCGCACAATTATGTGCACAGACTTTAGTACAGATCTGCACATTTACGTTCAGTGTGTCAGCCGGCGAGTCGTGTTTTCGGCTTCCCGGGCATCCACCGGCATCACGGTTGGCACGGCGCCGTGGTATGTCGGCCAGCCCTGTGTCGGAAGCCGCACTGAGTGAGCTCCCCGCTGATTGCTGTCACGACCCTCGATCACGACCCGGCGTATCGCAGCCACTTTCCTCCCTTCATGACTTCCATGACCGCACACCTCCCGGTTTTCATTTCTTTTCTCCAGTATTTTTCGCACCGCCGCCGCCGCCGCTGGACCACTGGAATGTGTCTCCGATCCTGATTGGCATGGCAGCGCTCCAGCCGACTCCAGCGCATGTAGAGCAGAGCGTGCCGCCCCACTCCAGCTCTCCAGCACGGGTTGGGCGTGGTCCCGGAGAGCCTTCAGCTTCCAGGTGAATGAGCTACTGCTGCTGCTGCTAGGCTTATGAATAACCTTTTCATAGCCATACACACATTTGTTTCCGGCAGTTTAATTCATAAAATCACTGGCAGCAAAAATTGAGAAAGTGAGGTCTTTCGCCAGCACTGATCTGTCTGTCTGTCTACACGACAGTCAGCTCCTTGTGCCGGGAGCAGATACGCCCCCACGGGGCAACACACACACACACACAGCTGATTGGTCGCCCTGCGCGTTACCATGACGAACACAATGACTAATCACCACCACCACCGATTTCCATCCCCGATAATGGTGCGGAGCCACCTGATTGTCTTTCTGTGTGTGTGTGTGTGTGTGTGTGTGTGTGTGTGTGATCACCGTCATCAACATCATCACCATGATCATCACTGTCTTCGTTACGGCGAAATAAAGCGTCGGGCTGCATCGCCGTTGCTCGTTTCGGTTCATCATCGTAAAACGCTTCGGGTTAAATTCGTGCAAAGGATTCACGTCCATCGTTTGAGTGTGTGAGTGTGTGTGTGTATATATGTGTGTGTGTGTGTGTATGTGAGTGTGGTTAGTGGCGCGGGGGGGGGGGGCACCTTTCACCGGGAAGCAAGACTCCCAAGTTAGCCCCCTCTGCCTGCTGCCCGTCAGACCACAAAACGTGCTGCGGCCTTTAGTATCAGGAGCAGAGCGAGCAGAAGGCTACGCGGTACGCGCGTACATACGGACGGACTTGCAGCCGCAGCAGCACTAAACCCGCCGCCTTTCTACCTTCGTACTTACGAAAAACAAACAACGCGGCAATTCTACCAACGTCCGAGGGCGCTGACGCGAAAACTCACCTGGAAACAAACGATAGGACGGGAAACTGTAAGTCTATTTCCAACAACATTCAATGCGAGGACATATGTTGCCCTTTGCATTTTGTTTTGTAAGAACAGGGAAGACAAAACCAGTCACGAAAGACAACATACAAAAAATTGGTGTCAGTATTATTATTTTTTATTAAAATGAACCCGCTTCATATTTTTCTTTAAATCAACCACTGACCCCAAAAAAAAAAAAAAAAAAAAAAACCACTGCTATATTCCAATATGTTAAGGCATCGCTAATGCCGCACTGCGCTGTCAGCTCTCGAGTCGTGATGCACTCGCCGGCAGGCGGGACACGCTTCGTCAAACAGAGTTAACAGCCGCGTCAAAATCAAGTGTCCGACGTGCCGTGCGGGGTCCGCGGGGGGTCCACGGGGGGTCGTGGGTACGGCCGCGCACGCCTGTTCCCGCACGTGTGCAGCACGCCCACCTACACCGCAAAAAAAAAAAGGTCCTCATTTTGTACCGTAACGAAAATAAATTTCTTACTCTATCCACGTATTCGGAAAATTTATTCCGAGTCATGCTACAAAACAACGAAAAACGTTCACTTTTTTTTATTATTATTATTATCTTTCATTTCTCTATACCCAGATGTGACATTTCTTTCCGGCAGTCGCACTTCTTTGGTGATTGTTAACAACTCACTGAACTTGCCACAGGGAGGAAAAAAATAGGACGAGCTCGCCAGACACCAAGCGGGCGGTATTTGAACCCGAGCCTAATTAATTCGCGTGATGCGCTTGTCACCTCCAGGCGGCAGCAGACGGCCCGATATGGATGGCCCCCTGTTTGCGGAGCACTGGAGAGGGGGTGAGGGGTGGGGGGGGGGGGCAACAAAAACAAACAGCATGATGGATCCGCCACCAGGGGAGGGGGCGACACCAATTACGTTGCGCTGGTCACGTGGTAGGCAAAAATTCTCTTCAATCCTTCTGTGGAAAATGTCGTAGACGGAGTTGACATGACGTCATTTATGAACGACCCCCAATAACAACCCTCGATTCACCCATCATGATTTCGTATTCACTCTCCTGCCTCGAGATATCGTCAATATTTCGCCCCACACAAAAAAAAAGCGAAAAAAAATCGCAACCGCAAATTTTCAATTAGGACGACACATACACCCTCCCTCTCTCCTTCACGCTCGTCCGGATCTGCGAGGCAGAGAGAGCGACAAAGATGAGAGGCATAGGGAGAGGGGGAGTGAGAGAGAGCACGTTTGATCGGAGCCGCCGCCGGCAAACGTGCAATCCCTTCCTTTCCGCCTGGGACAATCTGCTCACAATTAGCCCTTTCCGAGCGCCCCCCCCCCTCCCCCTCCCCACGTTCCGCTGCGCCCCGCCCATCCACGCACAGGGCAGAGAGAGAAAGAGAAAGAGAGAGACGATCGTCAGAAACATGAAATCTGTAATGACCGTGGACAATGTCTAGAGCGGGAGGAACTACGTACGAGAGAGAGAGAGAGAGAGAGAGAGAGAGAGAGAGAGAGAGAGAGAGAGAGAGAGAGAGAGAGAGAGAGAGAGAGAGAAAAGCGAGAAAAAGTTGAACGCGGCTCGTCCCCATGCAGAGACCGCGGCAAAAAGCAGCCCGTCACAAGAACTAGGAGCCACTGATGACGGCGCGCACAATTATCCGCAGCCGAGGCCCGCCTAGCTCGTCCCCGGGTTCGAATACTACCACGCGTGTCGTATATTTTCCGCGATAACGACTGGATAAAATCGCCTCGTTGTGAGAGCGTCTTCCTATCTGCGGGTCCAACATGAGAGGCCACGAAAACCAAGATTTCGGTCCCAATAATAATAAAGCCCCATGCCCCGTCTCTCTCTCTCTCTCTCTCTCTCTCTCTCTCTCTCTCTCTCTCTCTCTCTCTCTCTCTCTCTCTCTCTCTCTCTCTCTCTCTCTCTCTCTCTCTCTCTCTCTCTCTCCACTACCACCGCCCTCCCTCTCTCTCTCCACTACCCCCGCCCTCCCTCTCTCTCTGTACGCCGACTCAGGAGGCAATTGGGACTTCCTGTCTCCGCCGTGGAGAGCGACCGCCCGCCGCCCCCACCCGCCCTCGCCTGCGTCCATTCGGCGTTCCTTTAACAGTTTCCCGGTCGGATTTTCAAGCAAACTTTTATTTTTGGTCGGAAGCGGTTTACATAATGCGGAGCGAGCTCTCCAGAGGCTCAGTCACCTCGCCCCCCCCCCCCCCCCGGATTTTTATTTTCCGCCCCCCCCCCCCCCCGCGAACGACGTGCGTATTTGCATATCACGACTCCCTCGCGCTCTGAGATTCCAAATCGAAGACAGCGCCACTCGACCGCGCCCGAAACTGCACTGGAAAATGTAGACAGCGCGTTCTATCCTCAATGGAATCTGCTCTCGACACGCCGCCTGCACTCCTGACTCGGTCACACACACACACACACACACACAGAGGCCTGTCGGTGTGACCCGACCGTGGGCCATGAGGATGATGAGTCCTCATGGTGCAGCCATCAGCCGGCAGCCGCGCCAGTGACCCCGTCCCGCCGAGCCGAGCCGGGCCGAGCCGAGATGCCGGGCTGAGCCGGGCCGAGTAGCCGTGCCGAGCCGAGAGCCGAGTAGCCGGGCCGCGTAGCCCGCCGAGTAGCCGGGCCGAGCCGAGTAGCCGAGCCGAGCCCGTCCGGTGCCGACGTCGTGCAATAAGGCCGTCCACAAAACGCGCATTCCCGTACCCATCTGCTTTCATCTCTCGCAATTTCACCACGTTCTTTTTCGCAGCATATTCGCGCTTTTGACACCTACCAAAATAAAATAAAGTTTACTGTTTTAAATATGACCGAAACTTCGGACAATTTGGTCAAAAAATTACCACAAATTTGGACGTCGATTACAAATTTTTTTGGTCAATTACCTGTCTCCAGGTTTAACAAAAGTTACTCCACGGTCCATTTTTGTTTTCAAATTTTGAAGTGAAAGACTGGGTTCAATACAGACTTGAAAAGCTATGATGAAAGTGTGTACTGCACAGAATAAAATAGCGTGGTGTGAACTTTTCGCCCGGTCAGGCCGAGGTGCGAGGAACTGAGAGCGAGGAGGGGTGTGGGAATGTCAGCGCTGGGGCCGCGGCCCCGCCGGACAGAGCGCCGGACAGAGCGCCGCTGGGCACCGCTGGGCGCCGCCCCCGGCTCTCACCTGGGCATATCGTGCCGCCTTGGCCGCAGGGCGGCTGGCGGCGCAGCCTGGCGCAGCCCAGCGCAGTCACTGTCAACGAAACAATGATCACCATCATTATTCGAACTACGATGATGGTCTAACTACTTTCATTTAATTTTATGATCAACATACTTGTCGTGTCGATGTATTGGTATGTCAGTGATCCTAAAAAAATATGTGATGATTTTGCGTTGAATGATGATCAGTTCTCTTACAGTGGCCCAGCCAGCGAGGGACATGACACGCGATGCGCTCGAAAATACCCAACGACTTACCGTCGACAGATCACGAAGCTCGCGACCGATGCTCCAGAAAAAAAAACACACACATACACAAAGCCAAGAAAAAAAGTACGAGTACTAAGAAAAGAGATTTGAGTAAAACTTTCAAAAAAAAAAAAAAGGATTGAAGGAAATTTTAGGACAGTCGTTTATTCAAAAAGCTATAAAAGTTAAATGTTTAAGGTATTGCAAATTGTACCCGCGTTTCTTTTTTTTTTTTTTTAATTTTACATATCGCCGATGTTTTGATCCTTTTTCTAAATTTTCAGCCCGCGTCAACGACAACTGCTGCTGAATTTACCTTTTCAAAGAATTTCCTGCTGTACTGTGTTAGGCCCGGGGGCCGCTCACATGCCCGCGTGACGTGCGTCAATCGGTGGGCCATGCTTTCACTATAGTGGTATATCGTTTGACAGTGCGTTACCGGAACGTGACAAACGCATAGAGAAAACACGAGACGGGCCCACGAAAGTAAGAGTGGCCCACTCGGCACGACCGTCCGGATTCTTTTCTTTTTCTGGCTCAATCATGATCCGTTTCCACGGCAGACAAAACAAAAATCTCTCCCATTCCAGCCCCAAAGTATTCTTCCACACGCAGGGAAATTTAGACTTGAGCTAGAACTTTTGAGGTCCCTCAACCATGGCCTCCGTCGAATATACAACATTACCTAGAAAAACTCAGACCCACCACATCCTAACGAACATTTCGTGACAACACTGGCAGTGTTTCGTACGCGACAAACTTTTCCCTCCCTGCCCCGCTCCGAAGTTTTCCTCGCTCGCGCCCCCGCCTCACTCTGGGAGCGCGCGTGGCGGGAACATTTCGATGGGACGTGTTTATCGGAGCCAAAGTAGTCCAGGCGTGATTTCCCCCGGAAACCCTTTTCCCCTTTTACGTATTTTCTCAAACCGAGAAAGGAAACGGAGCCTTTGTACTTCCGAGAGGACACAAGCGGGACGCCGGCCGCGTTCCAATCCACCTCTCGCGGTATTGGACCGGACACACACGTCTGCAAAGACGGGCAAACCGTCGTGGTTCACTCAAAAACTCAAATCAATATTAAAACTAAAATCAAAACTCAAAAGAGCAGCGCGGGCGGAGCTCCCTACGCGTTATTCGCACGACACCACCAAGCACCCGACGGCGGCGTGTTAGAGGGATCCAGACTGTGAATAATGGGCGCAGACCGTATCGCCACCAGCGAAAGGTCTGCCAGCCGAGGATTGGACGTTTCCAAACAGCTGGGCGGAGCGATTCCGTCTCCTGGCCACAACACGCGCCACGGAAAAGATCACGCAGTCGAGCGCAGCAAGTTCCAACCACTGCTTTATACTCCTGTTTTTCATAAAAATATAGATTCGCTCTGGGATTTAATCCGCACGAAATTAATTTCGGAAGCCTCTCTGTATCACATTTATGGCGAAGTCGGTTCACTGCGCATACTGCAAAACCACCGCGGGCCCCCAGTCTATCACTCCATGCCTTGTCTGGCGGTGATGGAGAGAAGGGAGAGAGGATGATAGGGGAAGCAGACAGCGAGCGAGCGAGCGAGAGAGAGAGAGAGAGAGAGAGAGAGAGAGAGAGAGAGAGAGAGAGAGAGAGAGAGGTCGTCCGCGCGCACTACACGCATGCACGTACTGCACGTAACGGACAAAGACAACAAGCACTCCAGCCAAACAACCAATCACCGGCAACTTGTTGAGAACCGAATCAACGCGGTGCATGCCATAGGCAGCAGCAGCAGCAGCAGCAGCAGCAGCAGCAGCAGCAGCAGCAGCAGCAGCAGCAGCAGCAGCAGCAGCAGCAGCAGCAGTGGCAGCGGGCGAGTAGCGATCCGAATAAAATCACGCGCGCAGTTGTCGTGGCGGAGTTTTCGAGTGCGCGGACTGCGGGGTGGCCCGGGCCGGGGTTCGTGTCCCGCCGCCGCCGGCGGTGTTCTCCTCTGTTTTTCGCCCACCAACAACACATCCCAACTTCCGCACACAATGGTTCTTCTCCTCCTAACGCACACGGGCCTCGTGCGCCCGCCAATTTCACGGCAAATTGAACAGCTTTGCGGAGAGAGGCCGGCCGGGGGTTTGAAAGAACCGCGCAAGTGTCCGCACTCGGTGCTGGCAGCAGGGCAGACCGGTGTCCGGCACTGAGCCCCCACCGCCACCGCCACCGCCACCACCACCACCACCACCACCACCACCACCACCACCACCACCACCACCACCACCACAACCACCTCCCCCCACCTCCCCCGATGAAGGTGTCGAATTACAGCTCAATCAAGGGGGCCGGCCAAAAGCCCCGGCCAAGCCATAGAGGTCCATTAGAATAGAGACCCCTCTGGCTCCGGGGTGAAATATGAGCGTTGGGACGATGCGACCGCCACCGCAGGGGTACTAGAAGGGTTGAGGTGGGTCAGGAATGCGCGCGCCTCTTTGATCCGCCCGCAACTCCCAACGAGTTCCACTGCGAGAGCGCCGCAAGCTAGAAGCACGCAACCTGCGCGCCAAGGGTGGTGCACGGATAAAAAAAAAAGATCAGTGGTCGAAACTAATTTATTGGTTGATTAACCCGACAAGCATTAAATCTTGGTTCTGAGAACTACAATTTCGTTTGCGGGCGAACAATTTTTTAGTTGCTGCAACGAAGAGGTTTCCTGCAGGAGCAAAAAGCAGAAAAAGAACCCTACGAAATACTAAGAAATAGACGCCCCAACCAAATTTTAAATCTCGGAACCCGAATTCGCTGCTTGTCTGGAAGTCAACTAAAAAAAAAAGACCATACTAATCAACTTCAAGATTTACCACTAATCTTTTGTGTCCGTGTGGTGGCGGCAGCGTTGCGCACGGCCCCCCCGTGCCCTTTCTGATCGGGTTTAGCCTCCCCACCTACGTGACACCCATCTGATACACCGGATCCCCCCCCCCCCACCTCCCCACCTCCCATCGATCCTCCCATGAGCCGTGCGCCGGCCGAAGGACATCGTCCAGCTGTACAGGTGACCTCGCACAGTGCGTCCGCTCCAGCGAGCAGCGCTGAGCTGGGCGCAAACACCTGTGTCGTCCAGGCGAACGGCTCCATGAATATCCGCCTATTTATACCAGGGGGCGAGTGACACAGCCGCAGCTCAGTGTCAAGGTCTAGCGGCTCCAGCAACGCCTCCAGCCTGGAGGCTCCAGACGAACTCCTGCCCATCCTGGAGGCTCCAGCGCCAGACGAACTCAGCCTGGAGGCTCCAGCGCGCACTCAGCTACGCCGCTGCCTGGAGGCTCCAGGCCCGCTCAGGTCGCTAGGTGCGGTCACCTGTGAACGAAGCGGCGCGAGGAGGGCCAGCCGGAGGCTCCTGAGTGTGAGGGAGAGGGACAGAGAGAGGGGGGCGGGGGGAACAGCAGGAGTAACAGAGCAGGAAGACGGGAGGACTGCTGATAAAAGGGGAGTGGGCGGAAGTACTTGTGGCCGGCGATCGGGTACGCCTTCACAATGAAACCCGTGTCATGCACATCGACGCAACGCAAAAGCCTTTTGTAGCCCACTCCCCTCCTCCCCTCCCCTCCCCACCCCCTCCTCTCCTCCCCAACTCCTCATCCCGAGGGAAGCCATCGGCAGCGAGAGGACGACACCTGAAAAGCGGCGTTCCACGGACGAGTACACCGGCCAAGAACGGTGATCCAGCAGAAGCAGTGCGGCTGCTGTACAAAGTGCTGGCTGGCCGTTGTCGTTCGAGGCTCCGCTGGCGATACAGTACAGGTCCACGCAGAAAAATTATTGGTAGTCACAACAAAGAAGTTTCGATAGTTTTGGAACAATCAACATATTTAAACTAAGATTTCGTTGGGGCAAATAAAAGTCAGCAGTTATTTGCTGATCCAACAAGACTTTAAGTTGCCCCTACGAAATCTCACTTATCACAACTAAATTTATTGCTTGTTCGGAAATCAACGAAAAAATTCGTAGATTAATGAATGAATAAAATAACCGAGATGTGAGTCAAATCAAATAACACAAAACCCACCCGGAGCGCCGCAGACAAAGAGCTGCGAGGCGGCTCTGTGTACTCACGAAAAAGGTGGTATGACCCCGGTGAGGGACGAACCCACCGCGGTGCGGAGATGGGAATGAAGCTCACCTGCGAAAGAACAAACACGCGTTAGAAAATACTACATAAAGCCGCCAGAGAGAATGGGTTTCGGAAGAGGCGGAAGCGCCGACAAGCGGCAAACAACGAAATAAACATTTGAAAAAAATAGGGAGGCAGGCTCAAACCACGCGCGTCTAACGATGGGGGATAAAATAGAGAACTGAAGAGGAAAATAATAAAAACGTTATGTGCGTGGGTGCTGGAAAAATATAGTACACGGCGGCTGTTTTATTTTTTTCCAACCATTTCACACCGCATCTACTCGGTGCGGGAGGCGGCCTCGTGTACTGCCAATAACCTCTTACAGAGAGCAGCATCTCTGACCGGACCATAAAGATTGTTCTTAGAGAAAGGAGCGGGCGCCACAGTGCGTGCCAGCGCATGCGCCCAGACGCACCCTAGACACACCCTGGACACACCCTGGACACACCCTGGACACACCCTGGACACACCCTGGACACACCCTAGACACACCCTGGACACACCCTGGACACACCCTCGACACACCCTGGACACACCCTGGACGCGCATGTCTAGGTCAGTGGGCACATTCACACGCGACACAAACCCGTACGGGGAAAGAAGAAAAGAAGCCGCCATTGTGCGCCATTTGCTTAAATAATTCATAGCCAGAGGTCCATTGTGCGGCTGCATTCTATCCATCAGCTGAGCCGCGCAGCGTTCGGGGGATTTATTTAGTACGTGCTGAACGCGTTGCCGTGTAGCAGGACAAATGACACACGCGTCACCGCAATGCCAGTGCAGCCAACTTGAAAACCCACACGCAGGTATAACGGAGGGAAAGTTTCTCTTCGTTCGAGATCCACTTTTCTTTTGCTGACTCTGAATTTTCCATACTGCTCCGCAGTGCGGCTCCGCTCGCAAAGTTAGTGCGCGAGAAACTCGAAATAAAAAAAGAAATCGGTTCGGAAAAAAATGTTTCCCTCATTGCCTGTGTATGAACAAAGGGCGCGAGCGATAACGGAAAACTCTTGTTTCCCCGCCACATATTATCCGTCTCCGTCTTTTTCCTTTTTCAGAGGCCCGTAGTGCATCGATAGGACGAAGCAGTAGTCGGGAGCGCCTCCGCGGTGCGCCCTTCGCCCCGGAACTGTTATGGGCCGTAAAGAGGGCTTTTATTTACAGCATCATACCGGCATGATTGATTTACAGTGCGAAAGGGTTCCGCGGCCAGTTCAAGAATCGGGGTCAAACACTACACCTTTCTCCCTTATTCCTTTTTTCATTCTTTCTTTTGCTCTTCCTTTACGTTTTTATCTCTGTCCAGTCCCATCCATCATGGCGGCCGGCCGGCCGGACACAAGCCTTTGCTGACTATCATGCTGACTGTGCGCGTCCAACTACCCGCGCGGGGAACTCGAGAGCTCACACAAGCAGCCGACAGCGAATGTTTGCACACGGGGCGGCCATCCTGGAAACGCCCTTTGGTACTGACTTGCCGCGCGCTTTCCAGGAATTTGAAAAATTTTCTTTGCTCAGCTCCAGGATACTCGCCAAAAATTTTAACAGAATCAACGAGGAATGTTGATTTTGTAATGATTCAAAGTCGGTTCTTTAACCCAAAAAATGTTGTGTTTCTTTTTTAGCGAAATCAAAAATTAATTCAGAAAATCGACTAACTTGATGCATGAGCTTTGTCAAATTAATTTTATGTTTCGGACAGTGAAGAAACACAGAGAGAAAAACAGTGGGCCCTCACAGTCATAAACTGCCCATTACTCAACTTCCAATTTTCCATGTTGACTTCTCGGCAATTTCAGATCCAAGCCTCTCGCTTTTCAAACTGGAATGCAATCCAAATTTGAGATGCTGCATTTCTTTTTTTCTTCTTCTTTCTTTTTCAGCAGGGCAGTGATTACGAGCGATGTGTGATTGGCGCGGCCAGCGATTTGCGGCCGCGTTTGTCGCCCCGTTTGAGTGGCGACAAGTCGGGGACAAAGGCCGCACAATGGCCGCGCCGCACTACTTTATTCTTTTTACTTCTCTGAATGGGTGCGACACCCCGGAGGTGACGGACGGCGGCCGGAGCAATCCACGTGTTGATTTCTGTAATAAGCGTGTGTGTCGCTGCACACATGAGCGCCCTGCGGGTCAGCAGAACAGGGTGCTGTGGCGGGGTAGAGGTGGGGTAGCGGGGTAGAGGTGGGGTAGCGGCGGGGTAGCGGCGGGGTGGAGGCTAGGTACAGGCCGCCGGACCGCAGAAGGGGTGCGCAACACACAATGCGTCTTATTGTCGCACAAACACTTAATGAGGGTGTCTCACCACGGAGGGATAATCCCAGCAGACGACGCACGCCAGCAGACGACGCAACGGCAACGGCGGCGCAGCAGCAGCAGCAGCAGCAGCAGCAGCAGCAGCAGCAGCAGCAGCAGCCGTGTCAGCAAACAACTGATCAGCTTGGCCGCGTCCGGCTGCTCTGGGCGAGCGCTTCCAGGCAGGAAAGCAAACGGTTCGGGTTTGCCAACGACGAGAGAACAAAAAAAATGACGGTCGCCACGCTTGCCAATTACGATGATGCGGAATAATGAAATGGTTTTGCCCCAACTGTTTGTTAGCCCCGCGATGACGGCAAGGAAATGTCTGTCATTTCGTCATTACTTTGCCAACAGTTCAGTCTGTTCATTTTTTAGAAAAGTAAAATTGTGTTGACTAATAATATCAATATTATTTGGTTATGTTTAATCAATTTTTCGGGTTAAGACGACCGGATTTTTGGTAAGGTAAGATTCAGGATTTTTGTCGAACCGATTTTTATTGAATCGATTTCATTTGATTTTCCCCAAGAGTCGAGCAGAAATTTAAATCCGGTATTTGAACCCGGGCCTTCTGAAACTGGAGCACAAATCTGTCCTCTGCATGACCCCTGCAGCCTGCAGAGCCTGCACACTTTGAGGGGCCATAAGGACGTCATCCAGCTGCGGGGACAAGGGCTGCCAACACCACGACAATCTTAATTACCGCGCCAGTCGTAACGCGGCGGCCGTTGATAACAGGGCTTACAGTGATACCAACCACCGCATGCAGACAGCAGACCCAGAGGGACGGAGCGACGTGACGGTGGATTTATGGAGTGACGCATGCCAGGCAGCTGCCATGTAAAACTAGACAGAGTTACGTGGCTGTGACGGGGGGTCCCTGCTCCGACAACAGTGTGTACTGACTGGCCCTGCATTACGTCACCATGTTTGTTATTTTTTTTCAGGGCGGTCGAGGGGTGGTTCAGTTGTTGTCAGATGTTGTGGGTGGCAAATGCGGGGGGGGGGGGGGGGGGGAAACGAAAATATAAATGGACAGTGAAACCGCGCACGGCCCAGTTGGTGAACCTTCACACCGAGACGGCCGAGGGGCCTAAATAAAACGCTTTCACTGCCGGGGATAAATATTGTACTGATCGGGGGCCGAGCGAAGGGCGGAGAGGCCTCGGTTATTGTATCAAAACAGGACCCATCCAGAGAATGGGTCAATTTCAATCCAATTTCGAGCAAGCGACGCAAACAGGGAGGGAGGGGGGTGGGGGACGACGAGAAAGTTAGTACCGCGGCTGCTGCTGTCGGAGGGAGAGGGCGCGCGCAGAGGGCGAGGCAGCCCTGATGAGGGAGGGAGATAGCAGATAGCGCCACGGACGATTTGATGGGTACAGGCGTCCTGCTCTCTCCATCTCTCTCCCTCCCTAAACTGAGAAGTCATAGTCGC